>JBCJKH010048067.1:16921-50162 GCA_039877255.1 Loriculus beryllinus | reverse complement strand
TTGGAGCAAGCTGCTCCAGTGGAAGGGGTCCCTGCCCGTGGCAGGGGTTGGAGCTGGAGGAGCTTTAAGGTCCTTTCAACCCAAACCATTCCATGATTCTATTTTACACCCGCTAAACCTGAAGGTGAAAACACAATGAATGGACCTTCAAAATACATCTGCAGTGCCAATAACTAACTAGGAATGCTGGCACCACCCACGGCAGGAGATCAGGCCCTGGTGCTGCTCAAGCTATGCACATTTACAGCATCCCTCACAGAGCCCACCGGGCCCGGTACAGGACTCACAGAGAAGGCCAGCTTTTCCAGGAAGTGGGAGATGCCGCTGAGGTATTTCGCTTCATGTCTTGATCCCGAGTTTACCAGCACTAGCGTTAAGAAGAGAAACAGTCCGTGTCACTTCCACAGCCCCACCGTGTCCCTCCTCAGCCCGGGGCAGCGGCCCCATTGCCCCCGCTCCGTCCCTACTCACGGCCCACGGTGCAGAACTGCCCGAACTTGTTCTGGGACGCGACGCGCAGCCCGTTCTCCAGCACCGACACCCGCGTCTCGAACCGCTCCCGGCCCTCGGCCGCCGCGAACACGGCCTTGGGCACGCCGGGCAGCGGGCAGGTCAGCGACACGCTGGGGTAGGCGCCGCCGCCGCTGTAGCTCCGGCCGCCCGCCAGCCCGCACCTGCGGGGCAGCGGGACCCGCGTCAGTGCCCGGGTCCGGGTCCGGGTCCGGGTCCGGGTCCGGGTCCGGGTCCGGGTCCGTACACGGCTCCCGGCTCCTTCATCCCCCCTCCCCCCCCCATCCCGCCCCACGGGCCCCCGCTCACCGCCGGGCCGGGCCCCAGGCGCGCCCTCCCAACCACGCTATGGCGGCCGCCATCTTGCCGCCACCGGGAACCTCGCTGCGCAGCCGCGGTGCCCCCGGAATGGGTGGGCGGGGAAAGGGCGGTACTTAGAGTGGCCAGGGGTGTGGCTGCGATTGGAGGGGGTGGCTGCAAGGGCCGTCGCTGATTGGTCGGTTCTGAGGGAGGGCGGGGCGTCGCCTCAGGGCGGTCGGTGACTCGGTTATGGCGGCGGCGGGGCTGCCGGCCGAGCATAACCCCTTCTCCTTCCGCGAGTTCGTGCGCAGCAAGGCGCGGGGCGGCGGGGACGAGCCCCAGGTGAGCCCGAGGCCGGGACGCGGTCAATCCCCGCCGCGCTGAGGGGGGCTCGTCCCGCACCTGCTTCAGCGCCTTTGCTCCGCTTTTCCCTCGCAGCCCGGCCCGAGCCTCGGCCCGCTGTTGCTGCCGGATCCGGCACCGCCCGGCGAGGCGGAGGACGACGAGGAGGAGGAGGAGGAATGGAGCGGCAGCTACCAGCCGCTGGCCGTGGAGCGGGCCCATCTCGCCGCTGCGGGCCCTGCATCGCCTTCCGCCAGCTCCTTCTGCGAGGGCGCGGAGCGGAGCGCGGCCTCCCTCGGAGCCCCCTCGGGGCCGGACTCTCCCTCCCTGCGGCAGCCCAGCTACGAGGAGGTGAGCCCTCGGCCGGGCTGCCGGCACGGGCACAAACGCTAACGCGGCCTCCGTCTTATGTCAGCCGAGCTCCAGTGCTCGGTTGCCACACAAACTCACTCTCAAAGCTGCGGGAGCTGCGCGGGAAGTGGCAGCTTGTTAGCGTAGCTTGAAGAGGAATAGGCTTGAAAAGCTGCTCTGCAGCGTGAGGCAGAGCCTGTACCTTGTGTGTCCCACTGCAGTGACTTCCTCATGCTCCTGCCCTTTGAGGTCCTGTTAATTTAGAGTTAATACCCTTTGAGATCATTTAGAATGAACGGTGTTTGATTAGTCATATCTGTGCTGGTGGGTCAGTGCTGCACAGGGTCAGTGTGGCTTCAAGAGGGGAAAACAAGGTGCCAAAGTAAGCTTGAGTGTCATAGAAAGCGCAAAACCCTGCAGCACTAGAGTTGAAGCTGGATATTTCTTGTGGTACTGGCTTTGGAGTGTTGGTAGTGCTGTGAAACTACACCCTCTTGTCTAATGAGGGTTTTTCTTTTTATAGCTGAAGGAAGAGAATGCCACTTTGAGAAGCAAGATCAACAAACTTCAGCTTTTCTCTGAAACTCAAGCAGACAGGTGAGTAAGCCACAGTGTGGGGGAAAGTAACCACGTAGACGAGGAGCCGTCTTAAAAGTGGTGCTTAGTGGAGACAGTCACCATCTTTAAAGAGGAAAAATGTAGCTGAAATCTGTGTTGTTTGTTTAAAAAACTTTTTAACCTGATCTTCATCCTGAAAAAGGCTTGGAAAGTGAGTAGCAAAGTGGCTGCTGAGGAGCGTGTGTGGCTTACGCTTCACGCAGTTTAGGTGCTTTGCGACAATGAGAGTAGGGCTTGACAAGAGGCATTTCATAAAGCTTCAAAATAACAAAGTAATCTTAATCTCTCCCATTTGAAACAAGAAACGTGTTTTTCATTTTTGCTGGTGACCAATTTGATACTGGGAGCCTTGATTTCCTGAGTTTAAACAACCTAGTGACCAATGTAGGGTGGTGCTTAAGGGTTCCTTAAGTTCCCATCCAAATCCTCTGCTGCTCCTTGCAGTGAGGCAGCTGGTGCTTCCCTGCTGATGGGGTAACTCTTTCAGAATTACACTCTCCTAGGCTGATTATTTTCTATAAGGCCTTTCCTCTGGATGGGTCTCACTAATGCTAATGTCTGTGGAACAAAGAAATCCCCTGAGCCACCCTAGAAGTGTAGCTCTATGGGAAGTCTTCATTGCTCTTACAACAGGAAAGAATGAGCTTCTTGTTCCTTCTCTTCTGAAAAGCATTTTCTTCTGAAAGTATTTAATGCTTCAGATGCTCACTGAACGTTGTCTCTTTTAAGGGTCAGGAAGCTTGAAAAAAAGCTTGAGGAAAACAAAATCAAAGAGGAAAAAGAAGCACAGGATTTGGAAGCGATGGTGCAGCACGTGGAACAGAACCTCCACCTGATGACCGTGAGTGGTGGTCCATGCAGAGGCAGGTTGCAGTCATAGTTGTGCAGTTCTGTCCCTTTTCCCAGGGAATGGGAGCGTGAGGGAAGAGAGAGTGATCCCATCCCCCATGTGAGCACTGAACAGCTCTGATGTGGGCTCAGACTTTTCCCCCATAACAACACTGTGTCCCAGTCAAGAACTTTTGTTACCTAAAATAAGGGAGGTTCTTGCATTAGTCCTGTTTTTGGGTTCATTGACAACTTCAGCATCTCTTTTACAGCCTTCCAAAAGCACTTCCCACGTGAGCTATGAGCTGCTTCCCTGCTGCTTATTTATACTAAGTACTGTTTTCCCAACTATAGTAGTAATTTCACATCCAGAAATGATGGGTGGCACTGGAAGATATCAGAAAGGAAAACTGGGAGGGAGGAGAGGAGGCAGCTCTTCAGATGTGTCTGGGGCACTTTCCCTTCTAATGCATTTGGAACACCGGGTGGTGCACCCCAAACAGAGTTCCATGCTGGAATGTGGCATTCCCATGTGTCTGTTGCATCCTAACCACGTTGCTGTGAAATAAATGATCTCTGTTCTATTTCAGAAACGGGCTGTTAAAGCAGAGAACAGTGCTACAAAACTGAAACAGGAGAACGCATTACTGCAGGTGGGAAGCGGTGCTCTCAAAGCCAGAGGGATGTGGCAGGGAGCTTGGCAGAGCCTGTATGGCATTAGATGAGGTGTCAACACCGGTGGCAGCTTCCATCCCTGCTTCCACCACTGGCTCCTGGTTGGGTCTGTGAAGGAAGCAGGCTTGAGGGCATGCTGCTGTGGATGTGCTGTGTGTGATTCCAGCTCAGTTTCCTGTCAGAGGCTGCTCTCCAGAGCTGGGAGGAGCCTCTCCAGGTGGTCTGGTTACAGGATCTGTTTGTTATTGGGTATACCTAATAAGCTGTGAACATGTGCTTTAGCTGCTTTAGTTGGGGATTATTACCTGTGGGAGCTCTGCGGTTTTGAGGTGAAGTCTCTCTGCACCCTCCCCAGGTTCAGCTCAAGAATTACAAGTCAGAGAACGAAGCCTTGAGGTTGAGCCAGGCAGCGAGTCTGGCCACGGTGAGGCAGAACGCGGATGCTGCCCTGCAGAGCCTTCTCACTGTCATAACCAACTCCCGGGCTTCCATCAGGTGAGGTGGTTTATGATGACTTCCTAACACCATCCAGAAGTCACAGCTAAATGTCCCCAGGGGCTTTCCTTTCTGGATTGAAACCTGGGTTCTTACTTTTTGTATGTTACCAGCTGCTCCATGTTCTTATTCGCCCACAATGTGTTTTCTTCCAAGTTTAGGTAATAAAAATGACTGAACGTGCAAGTCTTATTTTTTTATTCGTTGTCAAACCATTATAGAGGCTCTGTAGGTCTCCTACACTTCTCCAAGGCTCTTGTACCTCAAGGACCACAGTCTTCAGTCCAGATAAACTGCTTCTGGAAATATCACAGTACCTGAGTAAAAACAACTGAGGTGGCACCTGCTTCACCCCTTCCTTCTTAACACTCTGTCCCCTCTCCTTGCAGGCAGCTGGTCTCTGGAGCAGAGTCACTGCAGCTTGTCGCCGATCTCCTCACATCCATAGACAGGATTTCAGAAGTATCCCAAGATGGACAGTGACTGGAACAGAAACCATTCCCCAAAACTCTGGTTTTGATACTTGGCCTCATTGTGATACACAAAGCTGTTGGTGCTGCTGCCGCTGAACTCCTAAAGCCCTAATGGACAAGAGTACGTGCCTCTGGGCTGGGGCTGCAGGTCCTCGCTTCCCCACATCCCGCTGGGATCCCACAGAGCACTCGGGTTTGGCTGGGACTCCCGCTGCCGGTCTGTCCCCATCCGGACTGTTCCATCGCCACGGAGGGAGAAGGGGTCGGAAGGGGTTCGTGCAGCGCGGGGAGGGCTCGGGCTGTAACGCTCATCCCGGCCGCTGTGTGACGGGTGTTGCGGAGCCATTAAAGGCGGCGGCGGCGGAGCAGCGGTGTCCGGTCACTGCGGGCCCGGGCCGGGGAGCAGGGACCCGGGACCCGGTGGTGCCCTCTCACCGTCCACGTGCCACCATCCCCACCCCTCCGCGGCATCGGCGGGGCTCTCCATTGGCTGCGCGGCGTCACGTGCGGGCAGGCTCAGCTGACCGCGGCGAGCGGCGGTGATTGGGAGGGGCTGTGCGGGCCAGGCCCGAGCCCGCGGAGCCGCCATGTCCCGCGGGCCGGGCGCGGCCGGGCCCTGCAGCAGCCCCGCGGCCGGGGCCTTGGACCTGAACGCGGAGCGGGAGAAGATCCGGAGGGAGATCGAGCGGCTGGAGCGGAGCCTGGAGCCCGGCGGGGCCGCCAGCGGCGCGGACGTGTCCGACTGCAGCTCCGGCACGGGTACGGCGCGCAACGGGCTCGGGCCTCTCCTGCCTCCCCCGCTGCTCCGGCTCCTGAGGTGCGGCGCTGTCCGGTGACCGCGCCGTTCCTGCCGGGTGTGGGCGGACTCGAGGCGTCTCCTCAAGTGCTGCCCCGAGCAGGAGGAGCCTCTTTGCACAGGGGAAGCCCCGGTCAGGCTGGCGGGGGGTGCTGAGGACCCGTCCCGCCGCTGGTGGAGGTTTCCAGTCAGGGTGGGTGGTGAGGAGCTGACTCATGAAACGGAGCCCACCAAATACTGTCCGTAGTTAAACCGCAGCCGTTTCTATGCTGCCTGCATGGCAGCGCAGGCTCTGCTGTGTGAGCAGCTCCGTTTCACACCTTGCTTGTGCCTCCCCGAGTTAATTTTTCAAAGCAAAGAGGAGGTGGTGATAGGGTTGGGGTTTTGGTACCTCTGGTTGTCGCAGTCACTTCATTCACCCGTGTTTGAATTGACCCTGTCATGCAAGTCTGACTTCTGTGTGTCAGGAGCCTGTAGCCACACTGAATGCAAACCCAGATGTTCCTGAAGAGGGTGGAGGGGCTGTCAGGTGCTTTATGGGTTTCCTGGGGTTGGAATGTTCACTTGGCTACATACTCCAAAGCCTTCAATGTAACATGTAGTGTAGCACCAAAATGCATCTTGATTGTAGCAATCAGGAGCTGCTTTTTTCCTACTCTAGAACAAAAAGTACATGAATTATAACTAAATATCATTTTTGGTTATACGTTGGCAATATTGGCAGTAGTCAAAGACTCTTGACTGAGATACAATGTGTTATTGTGTGTGCTTTGAAAAGGTTTGGGTTTGAAGCTTTCCTCTTGTACTCCCACTGCAGTCAGCATTTCTGTATTTTTGTTGTCTAACAGATGATGGTGAAGATGATGACTCAGGTTCTCATCCTGAAATGGTAACTGCTTTCTCTTTACATATATCTGTCCATCTGTCTACTGAAGGGAGCTCCGTGCTGGGGAAATCCAGGCAGCTGGCTTGACTGGAGCTCAGGAAGGATTAATAATAGACATGGAGATTTAGTTATTCCTGCCCAGGACTTTGTAATTCACATGTAAGAGAGATTTGGTCATGTATAAACAAATGAGGGAATCAGGGACCTCACTGCTCTGGTTCTTGCTGATCTCTGTCACTGGAAACACAGTGGCTTCTGGGGACGTCACAGAAAGAAATCAGCTTGTGATCAAGCAACCTTTTACTGCTTTATACCTGAGGTATGCTGGGCTTGTACAATAAATCAAGCAAAGGATGAGTTGCTTCAGTAGAAGCACAAATGAACTGGAAATGCGAAGGGTTTAGCAGATTTTAGCAGCTGGCAGAGCTCCATTGTAAAGTACTCCTGGTTTGGAGGAGCTTTGGAGTCAGACTGGTTCATATAGCAGCTGAACTAATGAACAGGGTGAAGAGGAGCTGGGCTGGGCTGGAACCCGCTCCTGAGAGATTTCAGTTCAAACCACAAGGGAGAGTCAAGCATTTGTGTGCTTTCAGTTCTTTTTAAATCAGTTCTGTAAGGTAATAGAAGCATTGAGTGATTCAAAGAACTCGCCAACAAGGTTGGAGTTGACAGGTAGGTATTCTTTATTACAGTGCTGGGAGACATGGGGAATCTCTCCTCCTAACATGTCTTGTTCAAACATCAAACAGACTATGATTATATTATTGCTTAACATATGTATTCATTAAATTTCCAGTAAATGTCATACATATTTATTAGGTTTCTGAGAATTGCTTTACATAGATCCACGGCCATTTCTGCATGCACACAAACAATAACGTGGCAGTGGTCTTTGGGACCCCTGATGGTCCTTTCTTCATTGTCTTGGTCTTCATCACCTAGTCCTCTGTCTGAACTTTAGGTTTGGAAGGTCCCATTGTCCTGTCAGCAACCACTCATCTGGTTCTGGCTCGTTATTGTAAAACCCAACACCCAAGATACTTTCTCATTGCTGTTTGTTACAAAAGACCTGTGACCTTTAATTCTATGTGCAAAACTCAATTAAATTTCATTATTTACAAAGGATTGTTCTTATTTCATGAGTTACAAAAATGTTACATACAAATATGTTACATACCTGCTTTTCAAGCAAGCATTTTTTCTTCCTTTCCCTCCCTTAAATGCCTCAATTGCTTCAAGGAAATGGAAAGAGAAGATGACAGTAGTGATGATGATGATGATAATGATGATATTGAAAGCAGTTTGCCACAGGATCCAGAAACCTGTCTGCAGATGAACCATGTGTACCAGGAAGTCATCCAGGAAAAGATTGAGGAAGTTGAGCTTCTCCTTGCACAAAACAAAGAGCAGCAGGTGAGTGGAACAAGAGTAAAATGTTCATTCCTGTGCTGTTCCAGGTTGCCGTTTGCCATCTTGCCTTGACATCAAGCCCAGTAAACCTTTCCAGGGCATTCCTAGACCACCACCTGTACCACCTGAATTGACTGCAGCAGTTGCAGTCTCTTGTGCTCAGGTGGTTTGGCCAAGAGCCAGATTCTTGTTCTTCATGGCACTTCAGACTGATGTCGTTGGCCTTCACGTGGCTATTCTGACTGATGTTTCCATGCTCTCTTATCACCAAAAATGCCTTTAGCTTTTTGTAGCAAGTTAGTGTTTTTCTTAATCAGCTGCAGTGCACTGTACAACCTTAGGAAGCTCCAGATCCCATATTTAACACATACACTGATTTACAGTCTGGTGTAAATTGAGTTTGGACCCTGCCTGGGATGTTTATGATGGCTCAGCCACTGCTCTCTCAAATTAGGAATTTGAAGGAGATGCTGATACTGTTTAATTCTTGTATTGCAGAAGGAGATCATGTGTGAGCTTGGAGGTCCAAAAATAGCAAAGGCAGGAGATGGCAGAAATCTACCAGCAAATATATTTTTGGGTCATTTTATGAAGCCATACTTTAAGGATAAAACAACAGGAATTGTAAGTAAACATCACTAGATTACATACTGATATGACTTTCAATGGTAGATATAAATTGTAACTGTTAAAACTGTGTTACCTCTTAGTTGCGTAAACTGAATGTCACTCCTGGCTTTGAAACGTTGTTTTTTCCTCATTTGTCCTTTACTCTCTGTTGGAAATACTTATTCAGCCTACCTCTGTGATGTCTGAAAGCAGATTCAGAGAAGAGGCATTCCAGCCATGGGCACTTGACCATTCTTGTTTTCAACTTAACTGTGATTGATTGTCTTCATCTCCACAGTCCAATTCCATGCTGCTGCTTAAAGTACTGTTGAAATCTCATTGTCTTTGAAACTAAGCTTTCTGTGGCAAATGTCACTACTTTTTTTCCATGTGTTTTTAAAGTGTTGTTAGCAAAAGGGGATCTTGACTTTTAGTTGTAGCTGAGATGTCAGCTGTCACCGTTCTTCTATTAACCCAACAGTCAAGCATTGCCTGGTAATTCATCTATTAAATCCTACCCAAGTTGGTAGCACATTTGAAATAGGTATAAACATGTGCAATACGTGTTCCCATGTTCAAAACACTTCTTCAACTGTCAACTAACATAAGCAGGCCTGGCTCTGAGCTGTGAGTGTGCTGTGTAAGCACAGACAAACTTACTTCTTTCATGTATCTATTTGGTTTCTTAGGTCTTCTGGTGTATCTGAGCTAATGTTAGTAAAGGTAACTTTGCAGTTTGAGTATGACAGTTTGCACAGGTTTGAGTTACCAGTCTCTTTTGTAACAATTCATGCTAAATTCTAAGAAGGAAGGGTAATTTTAATGTGTATCTGATTCTTCCAGTATATGTAACCCTTGTAATCTTCGTTAGGGCCCTCCTGCCAATGAAGATGCCAAAGAAAAGGCAGCTCAGGGCATAAAATCCTTTGAACAATTGATTTCGGCAAAATGTAAGTAACTCCATGTGCTGTTCAGTGTTCCATAAGAGCTATAACAAATGTATATATTCATATTGTTAGTCCCCCACATTTGCAGTTAAATGTTCTGATGTTTCATACTTGACTCACAAAAAAAGGCAGTTAAAAGTAAATGGGATGTTCCAGAAATTGTTCCAGGGAACGATTAACAACTCCCTTCCTTCATTTGCATTTGTTCTGATGCAGTAACCCCGTGAGCTCTCCAAAGCCAGATGAGATCATGCAAGGGCACTGCTCAGATTAGAGCAGTTCCAGGGATACTTGCAGCCCTAAATGGTTCCAAACACCTCGGTGATGATTTTTATTGAACTCTATGGAACTGAAACTGAGCCAGAGGCTGTGCCTTGCCTGTGTCAGGCGTGATATTAGTGATTTAGATAGGGAGCTTTTATTGGAGACCTGGGGGATGCTTCAGCTGGGGTACTGAAAGCAGTGGATCTCTCTTTTTCTTGGCAGCTGGCTTTGCACTGATGTCTGAATGCTCAATTATGTTCTCTGGTTTAGGGAAGAGCAGGGAGAAGACATTACTGCAGAAATCAGTAGTCAGTGACCGCTTGCAGCGCCTGCTCCAGCCCAAGTTACTGAAGTAAGTACTGTGCAAAAATCTTCTTTCTCTTGACGAGAACATTCTGTATGAAGGAGAGACAGGATATATATGAGGACTGCACCTTCCCTCAGCAAGTCCTGTGAGCACCAGTGATACACAGCAAGTTGTAATGGTGTGCCCAGCTGGAAATCTCTGTGCTGGTACAGTCTTTGTTGCTGTTGCAGCAACCATTGGTTCTCTCTGTATATACCAAAATGATTAATCTGAGACCTGTTCTGGGTCAATGATTTGTATTGAAGGGGCAAAAATAGAATAATGAGTGTGCTGTGTGGGAAAAACTAGAACAACAGCAGTTTGTGCAGTGTGGAAATGAACTTGAATGATACTGATGGAGTAAGCAGCGTTGCCCTGTGTTTTCTGTTGCCATTGTTTTATTCCCATCCAGTCATATTAAGTAGTGATCAAAATGTCTTTGAACAGGATGAGTTACTGGAATCAGAAACTGGAGAAAGTCAAGACTGAAATGGAGAAACAGATCTTGGAGAAGCAAATCAAAGAAGTGGAGCGAGAAATAGAGGCAATTAAGTGAGAAATCTTTTTATGTTCTTGGTGAAAATGAAAGTCTGTTCTTGGGAGTTTTCCTGTTGACATTCCCACCTTCCTTGAGCCCTTCTAGAGGTGACATTTGCAGAAATCTTCTGTTGCCTTGGCTTGCAAAGAATGAAGTGCTCTTCAGGCTCTGCAGAGCTCTCATCCCCACAGTTCTTTACTAAGAATCATGTTCTTTCTTTCTCTTTGTACCTTCTGCTTTAGCCAACTCCCAGAAAGTGACTTGTTAGGAAACAGATTCGATGAGCATGACTGGCAGAAAATTTCAAACATCCACGTAAGTTGAGAGACCAAGTTTTGTTACTTCTGATACCTGTGTCCCTTCTCTTGGCAATTACCTGACCTGGTCTCGTTTGCTTGCTCCGTGATCTCAACTTGTTAAATTTGATGCTTTATTTCTGCAAAACTTAACAATAAACTATAACTGGAACGCAAAATAGATTCCTTGTGTTGGTGTTCCTGTCTGCCCGGGTGTTTCAGTCCCAGCTATGAGACAAAACAGATTCTTCTCTTTCTTTTAGTTTGATGGACAGCGTGGTCCAGAAGAACTGAGGAAGTTTTGGCAAAACTGGGAGCATCCAAGCATCAACAAAAAGGAATGGACTGAGGAGGAAATCGAAAGGCTAAAGAAGATAGCTTCTCAGCATGGCTATCTGGACTGGCAGGCTATAGCCCAGGAGTTGGGGGTAAGGTTCTGAGCTCAAACAGGAGGTGACAAGTCAGTTAATTCTGACTGGACTGTGCCCCATTAGCTGCATAAATTAATTATTAATTCTTTCCTTAGAAATGTCCAAGAACAGTACTAAAAAAGTCTGATACTTTAGCCTTTCCTTTTTGCTTTTTGTCCTCATAAATAACCAGTTACCTGCATATCTCTCTTCCTTCTATTAAGACGAACAGGACACCTTTCCAGTGCTTGCAGAAGTATCAGGTCTATAATAAAGATCTGAAAAGAAAAGAGTGGACCAAAGGTGAAGATCAGATGCTTTTAGAGCTTGTTCAAGAGATGAGAGTAGGAAGTCACATTCCATATAAGAAAAGTAAGTGACCTACAAGTGAAAATGCTTTCCATTCACATCTTGATGTTTCTGCACACTGGAGCACTCAGCCTGCTCTGATTCAAGGCATTAATGAGGTTTTATTTCTTATGAGTGTTTCCATTTCCAGGATAGTCACAGTTCTGTGTTTTCACCTTAACATTCTGGGCGGGGTAGGGCACAATAGTGCTGTGACTCACCTGGAACTACAGATGTACACACTTCTAAACCTCCCCACTGGGGGGGTGAATGAAAGGGGATGCTTGAGTTTTCCCTCTCCCTGCTTGGTGGGAACAGTGGTATGTGCTTTTCCTGTGCCAGCCTGGAAGTTTCATTATATCAGCAAAAATTTATTATCTCTTGGAACCTTTATCCATCTTTGAAATATGGTTGAAACTGGCAGAGTTACTCACTCTGATGGTTGTGTCAGCTTTGATTTTATATCTAATGATAGCCAAATTATCAGAGTTCTTCCCTAGAAAGAAATGTCCAGCTGTTTGGCAGTTTTCAGTGCTGTGCTGTGCCCAGAAGCTATTCTAGAGGGTCAGTACTGCTGCTTCTCTTCCTCAGGGGTGTGAGAGGCTGTATGACAAGTGAGGAATAGAGTTGAAAATAGTAATCAGGTCTCTGGGGTCCTAAATCCAAGCCTGCGAGTCTAACACCTAGTGTCTGGAACCTGTCAGATATGTACTGGAGCCAGAACTTCCTAGTTCTGTGTTGTCGCAAGATGGATTGTTGGGTTGTCATGTATGTAGTGTGGACGATGCTATTACAAATAGTAACACTTTATATATGCCACCCTTTTTTGATTCTTGTTGTGTAACACTGTTTAAGTATTTAAGCTGAGACTAAAGTGCTGCTTTATGACAACCCAGTGTTTGGAACTATCACAGTTGTAAGTAAATGAGGAAACATGGTTTGCGTCAGACTTTAAAATACACCTTTGCATTTCTAGTTGCCTATTACATGGAAGGAAGAGATTCTGCTCAGCTGATTTACCGCTGGACAAAGAGCGTGGACCCCAGTTTGAAGAAGGGACCCTGGAAACCAGAGGAAGATGCTGTAAGCCCTGTTCTCTGATACCTAGAATTTCAGGGTAATTGGGAAGGTTAGACTGCTGAGGTGTTACATGGCTATCTATACCTGTGCTTTGCCAGAGGCACAAAGGAATCTAAAATAGACCGAGGTGCACAG
Organism: Loriculus beryllinus; assembly: GCA_039877255.1. Lineage (NCBI taxonomy): Eukaryota > Metazoa > Chordata > Aves > Psittaciformes > Psittacidae > Loriculus > Loriculus beryllinus. The sequence continues at coordinate 37,505 of JBCJKH010048067.1, read as the reverse complement.
TTCACAAGTCAAGGAGGCTTTGAAGTTCCTAAACATGTCTGTTCCGAGATCTGTAACACAATAGAAACAAACACAACTGCTTCTCTCTCAGGCCTATTAGGGTTATTGCTGATAAGAATTTAAACTCTTGCTGTGTCTGATTGGCACAGATGCTGTTGGCTGCAGTTAAGAAGTATGGAGAGCGTGACTGGTACAAAATTCGGACAGAAGTGCCAGGGAGGAGTGATGCTCAGTGCAGAGACCGGTAAGTTCCATTTAGTAACTGAGCTTTCAAGTTTATTGTTTCCTGTAGTGTGCAGCTCCTTCAGTGGAGTTGCCTGTGGGTTAGCAGAAGTTGGAAAGGATGTTGTTCAAAGTAAGCAAAGGAGTCATTAAACATGCATAAGTTCATGTGGGGAGGGAAGGTTGTCATCTGTATCGTCTGTGGGTCTGTGACAATGGTCTACTTAGTGACTGTACCAGAACACAAATTGCTGAGCAATTGTCAGCCTTGGACCCAGCTTCAGGACCCTCAGAGTACAGTATGGCCTGATTCCAGTGACCCGATTTACAGCTGCCTGTTGTCGTTCTTAATCATGTGGCCTGGTATTTTTGGGAACAAAAGAGATTGTGGCTGTGCTATATTAAGTTAGTGTGGATGGACCCCTTAACAAAAGGAAAGATCTGACTAGGAATGCTGGTTTTGTTCAGCTTTGGAGTATGCAGTGATGATCAGAACTGTACAAGCAGGACTGAATGTTACTTACTTTAGTGTTTTCATTTTGAAGGTACTTAAAAGCATTGCACTGTGATGTAAAGAAGGGCAAGTGGAGTTTGAAGGAAGAGGAGCAGCTAATTGAACTGGTTCAAAAGCATGGACTGGGTAAGTGTTTCTGTGGCTTAATCTTCAGAAGTTGAGAGAAGTATTACTAAGCAATTTAAGTTTTCTTCTCTTATTTTAAGCTCTGTAGTTGATAGTAGCAGGCTCTACTTTGTACTGATTGCAGCCTCCCTTATACTGTGTGCTCTGTTCCTGGAAATTCAGTTGTTGAGGGATTGTGTAGTACAGTTGTATAGGTGTGTTAGCCAGGTGTCAGAGCTGTGAGTAGGGTGAGTTCCCCTCTAAAGAGCTTGTGAAAGAGTTGTCTTATTTTCCCTAAGACAACTTTAATTAGCAAATAGAAGCTTTTCAACATTCAGTTTAAGGTTTCTTGTAAACAACTTCTTACTGATGCAAGGGAGGGTGTAGTTCTGCTGGGGTTTCCATCATTGCTTCATTTTCTACTAGTTTCTAACTTGAGCTGAATGTATAGTAGTGCAAAGTGTGAAAAACGCAACTGAGTATTAAGTTTTTGAGATCCATTCACATAGGAACTCTGTCTTTTATACAAGGAAACACATAATACGTGTATAAAGTTCTGCACTGAAAAGGCCTGTTGTTTAGTTTGCTGCACTAACAGGTCTGCTCTGCTCTGCATCCTTTTTTAGGTCACTGGAGTAAAATAGCTTCTGAGTTGCCACATCGTACTGGCTCCCAGTGCCTGAGCAAGTGGAAGCTCATGATTGGGTCTAAGGTATTGTGCAAATTCCTGCTGTGACACAGCCCCATCTCTTTAATTAAGCTTCTCTAAACTTGCACTGGATTTAGTTAATCTTAGCAGAAGTAAAGCAGAGCTTTCCATTTGGAAGCTACTGATAGGATACTGCCCTGTGAAACTTCTTAACTTGCTTTTAACTTTACCAAGTGAAGGGTGGACACTGGCTAAAACTTTGTCTGTGCTTTTTCTCACTGAGAAGAAAAGATCCAAAGCAACAAAGCGCCGGCACGTGGAAGAGAGTTCCAGCTCTTCTGAGACCAGCAGTGAAGACGTAGAACTGGACTTGTCAGATAGTTCAGAGGAGGAGATGACAACAGCCAAGGAGGAGTGTGCATTGCCCAACATTGATCTGTGGGTACCAACCCAGACAAATACACAGGAGTCAAACAAAGAAAGACATCAAACTCCATCCCTTTTCTTTCCTGCGAGTGCAAAGCCCAGTAGCAGTGAAGTTCCAAGTGCAATGAGTGATGGAGACAAGGACAGAGTTGCCAATCGATCATCAGAGTTAAGCACCCTCCTGAGGGGCATTGCACGTCCACATTCCACAGATATCGTTGTGAGGAATCCAGCAGAAGTAATAAGCAAGGTGAATCCTGGGATTCTCAGCCCGTTCTTGATGGGATTAGAGTTTAGATCAGAAGTGACCGGGAAGTGCAGTTGCTGCAGTGAAGGGCAGACCGTGGCAAATCTTTTTCGTGCCGCTTGGCTGCTTTCTCACTGTGCCATCGGGGGGTGCTGTTGGAAACCGAGCTGTAAATTAAACAGAAATATCTAGCGCTGCCTCCTGTGCATTACCTAGGAAATTGCTGTGCTCTTTCTGCACGGGGGGGTCACAGAAACAGAACTTTATTTAGGTCTTCATAAGGCAGAATGTTTCAGTGACTCGTGTATCTCCACCCTGGTGACTAGGGTGTATTGGCTTAGGGTTTGGAAGAATTAACTTACACATCTCTCTCTGATTCCGAGCTGGTTTTCAGCCCAGGTCAGGTACTGAAACACTGCAGACTCTCCTGGAACGTATTTGCAGAAAGATGCACTTTAGCAAGATATTAATGTCTAAATTGCTATTTAAGATCATGTAAGCAATATTGTTCTGACTTACATGCCCTAGACTGTGGAGCCAGTTGCACTGATGACAAGTTTAGTTACAGAAGTGGCTGTTCTGGGATTATGGTAAGGGAGGGTTGTAAGTACTTATCTAGTGTAATCAGTCTTCAATTACAGCATTATTTTACTAGTAGAAGTTTAGGGAAGAGTCAGTGGCTTTTCCAGAGTTCTTCTTGTTCTTTCATTTGTCCTGTTAAGCTGAAAAATGCAATGAGAATCATCCATTGCATCATCCTGACCCTCACTGTGGGTTTTGTAGATGCTTCACACGAAGATTTTTATGACATAGACATTTGGTATAGTGAAGATGCACAAGGACTAAAAGATAAACTAAAAATCTGCTCTTCGGAGCTGATTTCATTGCATAAGGTACTTTAACCAGCAGGATTGTTGACAACTTTTGTACCTCTGTGTATGATCAATGCAAGGAATTTTCTGAGATAACCTGCCTTCTATCTTGTATGTTTTCACATTAAGGCCTCCAGGTGTGGGAAGCAAGTGCTGCGGGTTACCCTGGAGAATGTGAGAAGAATACTGAGGAATAACACGTGCTTCCAGAGGAAACTTGTGAGTGCCTCTTCTGTCCTGTCTGCTCCAGTGACATGAGCACTGCCGGGTTGTACTTACTGTGATAGAATCACACATCTTGCACTGTTGTAGTCCCAAGAGGAAAAGCTCGTAATTTTTTCCAGAACTGCCCTGGGAATGGTTTGTCCTGGGGCTGATTGTGATAGAGCCTTCCTAACTGGACCTCTTAACTGTGTATTTCTTCATGCACAGCAATCAAAGATACTAAAACCTTCTGCTGCCATTCTAACAAAAGCATCTGCAGTTGGTACTGATGGCCAGAAGCTTCCGGGCCTGCAGGACATCACAGAGAAAATGTGTCGTCAGGAGAGAGAGCGCTTGAGAAGAATGAACCTGGACAGAAAGCTGCTGATGGCAGTGACACCCTGGGTGGGTGACGTGCTGCTGCCCTGCACCCTGCAGACTGGGAAGATGGCTTTTCATCAGACAAAAGGTAGTGAGACCCAGCAGGGATAGTGCTCTGCTGCTTCCTGGCACCCTGCAAAGGAATGCCCAGCTGATTGTGATGTTGGGCTTCTTTTCTAGCTGACTATATTCGAGAGAAGATTAAATTGATCAATCTCACGAGCACGCCCCTGTTCGCACTTTTCATTCAGGTGAGGTTTGCTGTCTTAAGAGCATTTTCTGCTTTCAAACAGTAGCAATCATCTGTGTTTGTTTAAATAATGGTTGATCTTTGTTTCTTAATTGAATTACTCGATTAATCTGACCTCATGCTTGCATATGATGTTTCTGAAATAAATCTGAATCCAAAATCTAATACTGTCAAGGCTTTTTCTGTAAGTGTAAAAATGTCCCCAAAGCCTTGCACATAAAGCCTCCCCCATCCATCATGTATTGTCTCGGGCCCTGTCAGAACATTCTGGTTCTCAGGCAAAATTTAATGAAGTTCTCATCTTGCAGCTCTTTCAGATTGATACCAACGGCTGCATGAAGATTATTCGTGAGAGGAGGCTAAGGCAGTTAGCACTGCTTAAGGCTGATACAGGGCCTCAGCAGGTATTGTGCATGGTTTCTAAGCTTTTCCCTCTCAAATCTTGACTAAAGCAGAGCATTTTTGAACTGTGGGGCCAGCAGAGCTGTTTGTGCATGTGCTTTACCAGTTTGTGTTGGTTCAGAAGTGCTGGTTCTGTGGCTGCGTGTATAGGATGTTGGCAGATGTGAATTTGATTCGTGTCTGTGCTGTTTTAATGATCTTTAAGGAAGTGTAATTTAATATAAATTTTTTTTTGCAGGCTTCCCAAACTACGGACACTTCCTCAGGTACCTACCAGAACATTTATTTTTATGATGTGTAAGAACTTAATCCATTACCCTTACATTAATGACCAGTTAAACTGAAGGAGACTTTTCTGCAACAAAACCACATTGCCATGCTCATTTTTCCTAGCTCTTGGATCTTTCAGTTATTGGCTAAGTACATTCCCCTTTAGTAGGGACTGGAAAACATACTGAAGGGCTGGGGGACCAGTGTCAATGGGCCACCAGGTCTGTGGACTATCACTGTTAGGCTTTTCTCCAGCACTGTGCTGGAGTCAAGGTGCTGACACTGACCACAGCCCCAGTTTGTTGTCACCCCAGCTGGGATGAAGCGCCCATGTAGTGCTGAGCAGTACAGTTCCTTGGGTGCAGTGTTAAGGTGCCATCCTGTCCCATCTGTGATTTCTGGGGGAAGTTACATCATTACTGAACTAGTGGTGAGCTTGCTGCTGCATCACATTTAATCTGAAAGATGGCAGGATGGGACTTGATTAAACGAAGACTATAGTGTTGTAGGATCTTTCACAAACAGGAATTCTGCTCTTTCCTGTGCAGGGTTTTTGATGCTCAGTAGCTGACTGGGCTTTTTCAAGGCCAGGTCGGATGAGGCCTTGTGTGGCATGGTTTAGTGTGAGGTGTCCCTGCTTATGGCAGGGGGGTTGGAACTGGATGAGCTTAAAGTCCTTTCCAACCCTAACTATTCCATGATTCTATGAATGGCTTTTGAAAATACTGTTCAATCTTTTCCATTGTATTGCTTTATTTCCTCTCCTCTGCAGGCAGCTCATCACAATCTTGTGTTCAGAGGAACTCCCGAAGGGGCATCCCGAGGAATGCTGTGAGGAGACCTTTTACCTTAAAAGCAAGGGAGACTTCTGCTGCTGTCTTTGAGAGCAGCACCCCAGCCCAAATGCAAAGGCATAAGCCTAAAACTGTCTCGGAATTGCTGAGGGAGAAACGGCTCAGAGAGTCCCGGGCTAAGAAGGCTGTGCAGAGGACAGTGTTTGTTGCCCCACAGATGCTGGTATCAGCACCTCTGATAATCCAGCACCCACCACAGCAAATCATTCCTTCTGCACAAGCAGGAAGCAAACCTGCAGCAGTTGGTTGTACCAACAACCAGGTACAGTGTGCACCAGCTGCACTGCCAGCATTTACTTCTGTTACAGGTTCAACTTGTACCACTGTTGTGCTTGAAAACCATTCCTCATCAGTGCCAGGAACTGGGGAAAGCCCTGATTCCTCACAAGGAACAGAACTACAGTCTAATAAGGAACAAAAAGAACAAGCTTTGGAAGGTAGACTTGAAGCAGGGATTTTTCCAGGCGTGAATCCAGCTGCAGCAGAGAAGGCCCCAGATCAGGGAGCCTGCAATGGTCAGGTCCTAGCTGGTAGCTCAGCTTCAGTAGTGTTACAAAACCAAGCTTTTGTGCCACATCAGATCACAGTGCTGCCTGTTGGCATTGAGTCTGGCACCAACAAATTGCCTCTTTCCACACCTGTTACCTGTGAGCTGAATAGTACTGTGCCACAACAGAGGCCTGTCAGTCTCTTGTCGACTCTTGTAACCCCACAGACTGGTTCTCCTTTGATTCCTAACAGCATACTCCCTTTCACATGGGTCATAACCCCGCAGGCTTTGCTTCCCACTGCTGTACAAACTGTGGTGGGAGTTCCCCAAGGACTGCCAGCTGCTGCTGTGAGAAATCCATGTCAGGCAACCCTGACTTCCAGTGACAATGTCTCTAGCTTAGGAGTGCCTTCTCTACCAGCTGGAGCAGAAGTACCTCACCCCAGCAGCACGGAGACAAAAGCACCAAGCGCCCAAGTAGCAGAAGGAGCATCTTTGGGAAAGGCAGGTGATCATTCCACAGTTACCTTGCCTGTGACCTCAGTGAGTCCTGGAAGCACCACAGCCAGTGTTTCTCCTGCAACACCAGCATGTTCAGAGGGTTGCTCCAAGGCTTCAGACTCCCCTGCAGCTCAGACTGCTCCTCCACCCAATGCACCAGCCCTGCATGCTATGCTGCTGCCCCAGACACAGCAACCCGCAGGCACCCAGGGAGCTGATTCCCAGCATGTGTCAAGTCTCACTAGTTTGGGAAAGAGCCATGATTCCATTACAACAAATGGATCATCATCCAATCCAGGCATCATCACAAAAGGGCTTGTGCTCCAGCCAGGAGTTCCAGTTCCTCATAACAACTCCCTAAGCAACTCGGCTGTACAAGTACTGAAAAACAGACCTATTGCCTCTAAGCCCCCAGCTGTGCAGTGTGCTGACAGTGCACCCCAGCCAACCACTTCCAGGGCAGAAAAGACTGTTGTTGACTTGAGCCTGATTTCCCTTGAAGACGGGAGGCTGGTGAAAGAGTGGCTGAGTGGGAAACAGGGTGTCCAGGTACCATCACTGCAGACCAGGCTGCCTTATTTGCCACCTTTTCTGTGCAATCTAAGAACCCTTGCGAATCTGCTTCTGCAGAAAGCAGCTCTGGAAGAGCAAGCAGCATCTCTTCTGCCTCCTGGCTTCAGGGGGAGTGAGGGCACCGGGGTTGATTTGCACGCTATTGGAGAACTGGTGCAGGAGAAACTTGGTGATAACCCTGCTTACCTCCTGCTGAAAGCCAGATTCCTAGCAGCCTTCACACTCCCAGCTGTACTAGCAAACCTGCCTCCTCCAAAAGTGGCAACGACTCTGTCAGCCAGCAGGAAGCAATATGAAGAGAGTGACGAAGAGGAGTGGCAGAGTGAGAAGGAAGTGTCTGAGGAAGAGAGTTGTGGGAATGAATTAAGAGGAGTACAGTTGGATTGGGCAGTTGGTGATGAGCCTGTAAACAGAGATGCTGATTTACTAAGTCAGGTAAGAATCAGAGCTTTCCCATAGTAAAAGCCAGCAGATACCTTTCTATTCTGGCTCTGACTTTTGGGTCTGGGCCATGTTCAGTGTAGTTTGAACTGGGAGCAGTTGGTCCAGCGCTCACAGCAGTTCTTCACTGCCCAATAGCTCTACTGCCAACCTCAGTCCTGTGCCATCCTTCATCGGGCTCCTTCCCACTCCTGCTACTAATGCTATATCCAGGTTGTCCTGGTGCTGTTCAGGGAAAAATCTGTGGTAGGAGTATAATTTATGAAAGTTGAGTAGTTTGTGTTGACCTGTGTTGTCTGGGACAGTCTGGCTCCAGCAGTGATAGCTAAAGCATCACTTGTGGCAGGCACAACGAGTGGCTGTGCCCAGACACAAACTACAGCAGAAATTGCTCTAGTTTGGTAGCTGAAGCAAGAAGAAATGCCAGTGTTGGCTGTAAGTTTCGCTCTGAAATCTTTGGTGTGTTTTGTGCTTGCTGGCACAGTGGTAATAGGATGATGTTGTCGGCATGCTTCATTTGGAAGGTAAATGGAAGATTTTGGAAATCTTGCTGAGCTCCCTAAATGAAAAGATGACTGAAGGGGTTCTGTTGTGATGATGCTGGTTCTCATAGTGTTGATAGTCTCTCTGCTTATGTTGCAGGGCATGGGAACTGAAGAGAATACTGCACAGTCTGCCTTGGACTCCTGCACTGATGCAGTTGATGCCAGCGCTCCTCAAATCAGGAGAAGCACCCGCTTCAGGAAGAGGAGGAGGATGTGAGAAGGAAACGTGTTAGTAACTACTCACTGAATCTTGTATTTCTTGTCTGAGAGGAGAACCTGAAACGCATGTGTCTGTGGTACAGCGAGACAATGAATCATGACCCTAGGAAAGGACTGGAAGTAGCTTGACTTTTCTTACTGTAGGACACAGTTCTATGATCACGCATTAATCACAGACTAAGGCTGATGCTTTGGGGGGAGGGAAAGCTGATGTCTGCATAATAAAATTCTGTACAAAAGTCATGAAGTTCAAACATTTGGCAGACTTTGATAGTCCATGCTACTACCTCCTGGTATTATACCTGTACATGTATAACAGGACACCACCCGCAGGGAACAAGCGTGTGCTGTCTGAATATTTGTTGAGACTTTTGGTGAAACAGACTGAATGCACATGAACAGGGTTTGATTCATGTGGTTATCAGTTGAGACTGGGTTTGTTCTCTAAAATTGGTTTCAACTACTCCAGAAGGGCAGATTCCCTGTAAAAAGGCTGGGACTAATAGGAGTTGTTTGTGCTTTGTTGCAGGAGTCACTTGAACGAGGTCTGCCTTCCTACATGGCAGTAGGAGACGCTCTTTGCACTATTCACTTCTAACACTTCCAACAGCCTAGATGGACCTGGGGAAAAGAGTAAAAAGGCTGGACTGGTTTTCCCATTGCCTAAAGCCTGCATCTTTGGACAAGGTGCAAAGACTGAAGGAGGTCTTTCCAGCAGAGACCAATTCTGTTCTCTTTCAAATTAGCACCTGCCATAGATGCTGGGGAGAAGACTGCTGGAGATCTGGGAAAACCGGCAATCGTGGTTATTTTTTCCTTGTTATGTCAGCCCCTGTTTATGTGAATGTTTATCCATGTTCAGAATACATTGTTCACTGGGTGGGTTTTTAGTGCTGTTACAGTGGTTTTGCTCCATAGCTGACTGGCTGCATACTGCTGAATAATCAGCAGATTAATTTTGTATCAAAATGAGTCTGAAGTATTTGTTGAAATACAGATGTTTTATTTTTCTCACTTAAAAATTACTGATGTATTCTGTGTGGGTTTTTTTTCTGGTAAATTGTGCTTTTAGTAAATGCGTGTGTGAGTGTGATTGCTAATGAGAAAAATGAAGCTCGCAAGCTGCATGAAAGCCAGGGAGGATGTGGAAAATGAATATGCATGTGGCTGCAACTGCAGGGTTGAATTAGGCTTGGATTCTGTCTTGATTCCTCCAGACTGTCCCATACACACGTCTTTGTGTATGGGACAGTATGCAAATCATTTCAAACCTTGTTTCTTCATTCGCAGGCCAGCAATTTGTATCTTGCAGAGAGGTGTGAGGCTAGCTGAGGCAAAGCTCATCAGATCTAGTGCTGCAGAAAGGGCTGCTTCATTCCACTGCACTGCTGAGCTTCCCCAGAGCACAGGCAGGTCAGAGCACTGTGAGTTGCAACTCTTCTACGAGGGTGCTTCAGGCCAGAGGGACAGTGGGTACCAATAGTGCTGTAATTGGGTGTCAGGATATTATGAGGCAAAAGGAATGGCTTTCCTCTTGCATTGTACTCTCTTTTCCATAAGCCAGTATAGGTAACACATCTTGCAAGAAATTAAGATGTGCAGGAGCTCTGCCATGCAGCTCTCTGCTGTTCACCATAGGGCTGTTACCATGAGGCACTGGTACTAAATGTGATCTGTGCTCTAAATGATTGTTCTCTTTTGCAAGTGCTGCTCAAGAGGTGTCCTTGTAATCCTACTGCTTGTGGAAAAGCTTTGTATAACTAAGAAGCAGCTGGTTTTGTTCTTTTTCAGGATTAAACTTATCTGTTACAGTAGAACAAATACTCTAGAGGCTGAATGGGTCACTTAACAGACATTCTGATTAACTTCAGCAAGGGCAGAGCTAATAGAGCTGCTGTATCTTTTTTTAGTGTGAAGCTAATTTAATGCCTAACAAGCAGCACAGGCATAAAGAATCTTTGAGCATCTCTGTCCCACTCCTAATGATAACATGGAGAAACTCTCCAGAAACTTAGAAAGCAGAACAAAGAGTAGAGTGGGAAGCTAATGGGAAAATGTGTCATGCTGCCATGGTATCAGAGTGTATGTTCTCAAGACTTCTTTAAAACAGACTGTTAGTGAGTTCTTGTTGCAGCTACAGTTCTGGGACTGTGGGAAGGCGGGGAGGCAGTCAAAGGTATGATGTTGATGCTTTAACATCATCACAATGCTGCTTGCTGTGCTGCTCCTTTAATTGCTGTTAGAGCCACAGCCTGTAATTTGGGAATCGTGGGTTATGTTCCTTGCTTTGCCAAGACTTGACTCTCTTTCCCTCAAAATACTGAGTTGTCATCATTATGTTTGAAGCCTAAGGACATCCAAAATTAGAGGCATCATTATCGAAATCATCCTTTTCAGCTCAACTCTAAGCCAAGAGAGAATTGTTGCTGTCACCTGCTTTCCTGTATAAAGATGTTACATGAACAGCTGAAAGGCCATTTGAAGAGCCTCTTTCTTCTCTGTGACTTATTTTGTCCCCTGAAATCAGCTGATCTGTGACCTTCACTCTCTTTAGTCTTCCTGACCATGACACAAGGAAACTTTCTGGACCCTTGCTGGTACTTCAGTGCTACAAATCGGAAAACAAAGCCAGAATGAACCTAATACCACTTACCTTACCTTACCACTTCATATGTAATGCTGCCAACTTGCAGTGCCACTCCTCCCCCATCACCCATTGTGGCTTCCTCTTTTGCTGCTTTTTATCTCTCCTCCCTCTTCCCTTTCCCCCCTCAGGGTATAGCTGAATAGTTTCCCCTTTTCTCTTTTCTCAAACCAGTTTTGCTCCTGGAATGATCTTTGCTGTAGCCAGAATATAGAGGGAGGCTGCATTCAAGACAAGTTTTCTCAGAGACAGGACACAGATGAGTGGTGCTAGACCAGGAGAGGAAACAAGGAGGCTGTTTTGACTGCACAGGCTCAGGTTGGTCCCTGTAATGCAGAATGGTTTATATTAACAGGGGGAAAAAGTTCTATTTTACAGCTCTGAGGTAAGGATGTGGTGTTTATCAACAGGGGAATGCAGTTCTTGTAATCTGGTGGGGCTGGTGTGATGGCAGGCAGGGTATTTCTTTATAAGTCAGTCCAGCTCACTGAAGTTAGCTGACAGTATGACGTGTAACAAGAGTGTGCTGGAGGTGTTTGGAGTCTTTCTTTGTGCTGGAGCAGAAAAACAATGAAGATTCCAGGCGACCTTTGAGAGAGATGCAGTGTGTGATGTGTGAGAAATGTGCTTCCCTGCACACTTCCAAGCCTGAGAAGTTCAGTTCTTCTGACCCTGTGATAAATAGCAGGCTCTTGTTGGGAAGCAGGTAACTAGTAACCTCAGAGTACAGCTGCTGCAGGGGAGCACCACAGTAAGCTCCCACCAAACACACACATACAGAAGTGGTCTTCATCAGCAGGAATGCTGCTGTGGGCTCTCAGTGTGCCTGTGTGATTGTGAGCATAAGCTGCTGAAGCTGCAGAAATGGAGTCTGAGGTAGGTGTGAGAGGCAGCTGACCCCCTGCTTTCCTGGTGCACAATTTGCATCTCTCTTCAGAGGGTGAATCCTATCCAGCTGTGTTCCCCTTCAGTGCAAATGGATAAAAGAACAGCATGCAGGAAACCAGCTTTTGTATGACTGCAGCTGAACACAGCGAAGGGTTTTCAGAGTCTTGTGGGTGTTAGATTCAGTGACTGCGTGGTCAGACAGAGCACTGGGATCTGTCAAATGCTGGGAGATAGAGAAGGAAGAGCGTGAACTCTTTCTTCTCTAGGAAGGAAGCTAATTAAGACTTTAAAGATGTTTTCACTTCTTCAGAGAATGCTTAGTACCAACTTGGAAAGTTGTGGTTTGCACAGGTTATCCTGTGTTATGCTCCACCGTGTCTATATTGTTTATGGGAAGTAAAGATTTAATACGAAGCATAGCTGAGCCTCTGGAGAATCTGTGATGAAGTCAGTGAGACTGGACAGTGATTTCTTGGAGTGCACTGTTGGGAATAGAGAGTTCATTGGAGTTTCCTCTATTTGTGGCGCTCTCAGTGACTATCGCCAGCAGACCTGTTCCTAAATAGTTTCACTTTCCTGTTGCTTTGGGATCTAGGAGATGTTTGGGTGGTTGGAGGGAGACATCAAGCTTTGATGATTTCTCTTTACTCAGTATTTCACACTAGCTCTCCTTCACATATATAGCAGTGGCCCTGGCACTAGCCTCAGAGCTACTGATGCCTCCAATCTGTGCTACCACACTGTTCTTTCTGTGGTATGACTGTAGCATATCACTGTGTTCTACAGGTGATTTGCAAGCATTGAGCTATAGACCACATGGCAGATGAGGTCCTGTGTCTAAAAGATGCTTTCCCATTGTCAGTCTGTTGACATACTTGGTTCCACCACCGCTGCTTCCACTGCTCCAGGAGGCTCAGAGTTTGCTTGTTTTGCTTTTCAAGGCAGGACCACGTTGCTTGCTCACACTTCTCACTCCCCAGCATGCTGGAAGAAGATAAGGATGAGACATGTTGGAATAACCTGGAGAGCTTCCGGGTGAAGCTGATCTCTGTGATAGATCCCTCCCGCATAACACCTTATCTTCGGCAGTGCAAAGTGATCAGCCACGATGATGAGGAGCAAGTTCTTAATGACCCCAGCCTGGTCATGCGCAAGCGGAAGGCAGGTGGGTCAAGTGCAGCCTTTGGCTCCATGGATCAGCAGGGGAACATAGAGTGCTCTTCTGAGAGCTGCTCTTTGCAGACGCTGTAGCAGGAGCTAGGTACAAAGGTTAGGTTTGAACTGTTCCTTTACAGTTAAAATACTTCTGGTTAGTTACTGGGCAGTTGGCTTAGGACTGGCTGGAGCATTTGATCCCAGGGACTTTAATCTGCACGTGGAGAAAGTGAAGCAGTTTGTTGTTAATTTAGAAATAGGTAAAGAGGAAAATAACTGGCTAGAATATCCTGTTGCAATCATTTCAGGTGCTCTTCTGGACATTCTGCAGCGAACGGGACACAAGGGCTTTGAGGCATTTCTGGAGAGTCTTGAGCTTTATTATCCACAACTGTATAAGAAAGTAACTGGCAAGGAACCCAGCAGGGTGTTCTCTATGATTATAGGTAATGCTGTGGTCTGAAAAGACAGCTCTTCCTTGGGTGTTGTTTGCAAATTAAGGGGGAATTCACTCCCACTTTTGGTGCTCCTCAGCCCCAGTGAGCAGAGTCAGGAGCGTTCCCTGTGTGCTTCAGAAGGGTTCTGGCAACAGTAATGTCACAGGGTGGAGGAGGGAGCAGAAGGTTCAATTCTTCCTTCTGCCTGTTCTGCAGTGGCACTGCTGTAGGAAGGCGCAGAGCAGGGGGGAAGCAGTGTGGCTAATTTGATCACATGCATCAGGGTTTGCATGCTTGCATGTGGTGACCCCGAGCTGCAGTGGCAATTGGGTGGGAGCCTGTGCTTTGTGTGTGTGTCTGGGGGCAGAGAGGATAGCAGAGGCTGACACTTGCCCCTCAAACAGACACTGCTGGGGAATCGGGCCTGAGCCAGCTCCTCATGAACGAGATCATGAAGCTGCAGAGCACGGTGCAGGAGGAGCGACGGAAGGCGCAGGAGCTCACCCTGTGGCTGCACACCAAAGAGGACACCATCAGAGAGCTGTGGGTGAGGGACAGCCTGCTCCGCAAGCACCAGGAGAGGGCACAGAAGATGAAGGAGGAGAGAGACAGCCTGAGCAAGGAGCTGCGGAAGTGCAAGGATGAGAACTACAGCCTGGCAATGAGCTATGCCAGGCAGAGCGAGGAGAAGAGCGCTGCCCTCATGAAGAACCGGGACCTGATCCTAGAGGTTAGTCAGCCTTTCCCCAAGCTTCCCCTTTATGTGATCCCTGGAAGGCTGTGCTGTGAACCAGACTTGGTTCTGCCCAGGATGGTCTGGACCAGTCCAGTGTAAAGAACCGTGCATCTTCTCTAGCGGGTGGCGTGTCTTGGTGGTTCCTGGCTCAGCCCTGTAGGTTCATGTCTTACAAGCTGTGCTGTGAAGAATTAAGTCTTTCCCTCATTCCAGATTGTGCTCTCTCACAAAAGCAGTACAGGAATAACACACATCTATTGGCACACAAACAGGACTCTCCAGAGCACTGAACTTCCTGAGAGAGTAGAGCTGGGGAGAAGCTTGCCCCATGTTTCACTGGGAATGGAGCTGACTGCTGCTTTTGCAGGTCAGAATTTCCTCCTCATTCCTGATGAGCTCTGAACCTTCTTGCAGATTGACCACTTGAAGCACAGCCTCATGAAGGCTGAGGATGACTGCAAACTGGAGCGTAAACACACGATGAAACTGAAGCATGCCATAGAGCAGCGTCCGAGCCATGAGGTGGTGTGGGAGATCCAGCAGGAGAAGGAGTTGCTACTGGCCAAGAATCAGCAGCTGGAGAACACTCTCCAGGTTGGTGGGGTGGTTGAATACAGACTCCTGAGAAGTGATTATCTGTAGCACCAGTGCATTGATGAGGCTCCACTGCAGATTGTGTGGGCCAGCTTGTTCTCCCAGGTGAAATAGAGCACTTGGGACTGTGGGGACAGAGTTGATGTGGGGTTAGATGGTTGCTGTATCGCACTTCTTCCTTCGTCCAGGAGGTTGCCAGGGAACAGAACTTGGATAAGAGCCTTTCCAAGGAAGCTCTGGAGAATGACTGTAGCCAGATCCTAGAAGAACGCCGGGAGCTGTTGAACACCATCTACAGCCTTCGCAAGGAGCTGCGGCGAGCCGAGGTGCTCCAAGACAAAGTACGTGATGCCATGCAAATCCCTCCTGAGAGGGAGTGGGTAAGACAGGCAGGTGAGGCACCTGCAACGTGGAGCAGAGGAACTGCTCACCAGCCATCCTCACTGCTCCTGTTCTAGGGTTACAGTTTGGTAAGAGAAGGCACAGTAATATTTCAGCATTCAGTATCTGTGGCATTAACTGTTCACAGTCCCTGCCTCAGCCTGGAGGGTGATGGGAGCTTTAATCATGACTGACAGCTCAGGAACATGTAAATCCATCATGTCGGAGGTCCAACCTTCTGGTTCACCCTGCTCCAACTGGCTGAACTTCGACATGGCATGGAGGAGGTCTGGCCACAGCAGTCAGTGGCACAAAGCAGGAGTGGGGAGAGTCTAGCTCGGGCTCTGCCCACAGGCAGGGTGTTCATGACCTTGTCTTAACAGTATGCAGAGGAAAAGGAGATGCTTGAACTCCAGTGCACGTCCCTGAGGAAGGACTCCCAGATGTATAAAAAAAGGATTGAAGCTGTCTTGAAGCAGATGGAGGAAGTGGCTTCAGAAAGAGACCAGGTGAGAAAGCATCCATGCCTCTTGAACCTGCTGCTAATCCCTGCTTTGCTGCTTGAAGCGGGCAGATACTGTAACCCTGAATGTACCCGTGTGACATACCATGACAGATTGTCCCTTACACCAGGCACTCCTGACCCGAGAACAGTTCTACGTGCAGTACTCCAAGAACCTGGTCGAGAGGGACACGTATCGCAAGCAGATCCGGGAGCTGGGCGAGCACTGTGATGAAATGCAGCTGCAGCTCTTCCAAAAGGAGACCCAGTTACTGGCGACTGAAGCCAAGCTGAAAAGGCTGCAGCTGGAGCTACCCACACCGGTATGCCTGGGGGGTTGTCATCTGCATGATGGGGTGGGAAGGGGAGAGTGGGGCTGCTTGGAGCCCTTTGCCCCTGACCAGTTCAGATGCAGCTGTGTGGGTAACCGTTTCCATGTGAACATTGAGTTTAGAATAAGGACGTGATGGATCCTATTACCTCACCCTAGCTCCTGCATGGATAAGCTGGACTCATGCAAGCTGAGGCTTTCTGTGCTAGAAGCATGTCCAAAGATAATGAGTGACCACCGAAGAGGGAAGTCTATTTAGAAACTGACTGTGTATGAGCCGTCTGGATGAATTTGGGATCAGAGTGTAAGGTTTCTGGAACTAAATGAGATATGCAGAGGGTTTTATTAGTGAGGTATCTTGTGTTCTGTCTCCACGTGATCAGACAGGAGTGTAGGAGGGAGAAAGTTCACACTTCTCTGTTTTCTGGAGCTTCTGATCTCCTGTATATTCTCTTGCTGCCAGTTCCTTGCTTACAAGGAATGATTAAGTTACACTGGTTTTATTTCAGACCTCTGACCTGGATGATACCTCCTCCAGAGATTCCCAGGAAGTGAGTACAGTGCCTTGTTTACCTTTTACTTCTGGGATGGTTCTGAAGGCCAAGAGTATTAATAAGGCCAAAGGAAGGAGGTTTATTTGTGGAGGATAAATCCATGAGTAGATCTGTGACTTCTGGCTCAGTCTGCTGTGTTGCTGACAGTAAGATGCACTGGGGAAAGGTCAGTTTTACACATGTCCTGTTTCTTGCATTCCTCCATCTGTTCCTAGCTACAGTGTGAGATAGAGTAAGGGATAAGTTCTCATGCTCTTGCTTTGTTTCTGTCTCACAGCTTACTCTTCATGGTCACTTAGATGAAAACACACAGCCAACTGAAAGTAAGTCTTTTTCTGGGGAAACATAGAATAGAATTCTTAAGAGGATAGTGCTGTGTTTCAGAGGGTCAGGAAAAACCATTCCTGGGGTTTATTTTTAGTCAGGAATAGGTAATCTGACTGGGGACTTGGGTTGTGAGGGATGCTTCTCAGTGGGGTATGCGTGGCACTCTGAGTAAGACCTCTGTGAGGTGGCTCAGAAGAGGTGCCCATAAATCAAGGCATCCTGCTGTACCACCACCCTTCTCACCTATCAAAAGGAGGCCAGCCTAGCACTTTTCTTTATGAGGTAATCTGTCTATTGCATTTGTCCAGAAAAATCACTTGGCACCTTTGAGAAATAGCTCCTGGGTGCCTTTCCTCCCCCAGTCCTGTTGCATTTGTGGCAGAGCTGAGAACAGAACAAACCTCCTTCCACTTCTGCTGGACCATGTGGCATTCTCCAGGAATTTTTCCCTCCCCTCTTCCCTTTTGTGTTGCAGGCTATTTTCACAAAAGCAGAACCATGTAGTTAATGCTGTCACTGGCTCTGTTTCTGTGGCATCCCCAGTGGAAATGATTCAGCAGTGTGGAAAGGAGTTAATAGGCTCCTCTAAGAACTTGAAAATCTCTTTCAAAACATGTTGAGCAAGGGAGGAAACTGACACAGTAAAAGCAGCTTTCTGTTTTGCTCTCCTGGGAGACCTAAATGATCCTTTCATTCATTGAGATGGGAGATTTTTCACAAAAGCCAAATAACACAGATCCAGAAAGCCTTTTACTGTTCTATCTCACTCAGTTCAAAATCCTGATCATTCCATCAGGCGTTTCACTAGGATGTGGTCTGATGTGGAGTGCCTTGATACACACAACTGAGTTATTGGGGAACAGGGACAAGTTACGGCTAAAATAATGATGAACATGATTTCTTGTGGTGGTGTCTAATATGATCATTTTTTGGTGATGCTAAGCAGAGGTGCTGCTTTGCAAAGGTTCATTTTGCTCCTGCATACACAGAAACCAGAAAGCTGCTGTCCCTTCCTGAACCTGGTGGGAAACTCCATCATTCTGAGCAAGACTGAGGGTTCAAGTGAAATGAGAAGTGTCTGAATCCTGACATTTTGCAGCTTGGTTTCAGTTCTGCTGTTACAGCTATTGCTGTTTGATGAACTGGTGAAGGGAGAAGTTGCTTCATAATGGCCACTGTGACTAAACCTGTGATTTTCCATCCCTTAGAAGGTTGCCCTGAAGGACAAACCCAGCAATTTAGCACTCAAGAGAGCAGCCTGCTTCCGAAGTCACCAAGTGTAAGAGAACCTTTGTGAGCATTTCTTTACTGGAACTGGGGTTTGTGATCTTTAGTGTTCTTGTTAATGATGGATTTACCAGGTTTGAGAAGCAGAAACCGCTTTTCCAAAGCCTGAGGACTTTGTGCAAAATTCATCCTCCAAAAAGGGTGAGCTCTGAACAGCAGAACACTTATGGTGGTTATTTCCCCATCTGTGTCTAGAAACTCCTGATCACTTTCTGACCTTCATCTCTGAGTGTGGGTGTTTTCCAGTTTAATTGCCAGAGTATTACTGCTGGTACAGGAAACAGAATCCCAGACTTACAAATGGGAGAGAATAAAGACAGTGAAGCAGAGCTATTGCCACCCTGCACAGACAGTAGTGGACAGCCCAGAAATGAACAGGCTGTACTTCGTTCTGCAGGACCAAGCAGAGGCAGGAAGCTGTGTGCAGTGTGGACTGCTTTCCTGGTGGAGGAGTTTGGTAGTGAACAGCTCTTCTTGGTCATCTGACAGCAAAGGCTCCCATTTTTTTTCTCCTTCATTAAATGTAAAGTGATTAATTGCACAAACAAGTGGTAGAGCAGAAATGACCAGGCTCCTTTGGGTGGGCTGCAGCCCTTCACCCTGCAAGGACCAGCAGCAGCAACTCAGCCTTGGAACCTTTGTGGACCAGGTTTGCACTGCCTGGTGCTGACACTGACCTGATCTTCAGGGGGATTCAGTTCATCTTTGTTTGGATTTTTTTCAGCTCAAGGAGTGTGTTTTAGCCAATGAGGAACTGGCAGAAAAGGAGCGGAGGAGGATGAAGGACTGCTTTGAGCGTTACCAAAGGTCTGGACTTCACTAAGCAGGACTAACTTAGCCATACCTGTGTGACCTAGCCAACCAGCTTGTTGTGTTTTCTCTTTTCTGTCCATCCCCTGTCCTCAAGCTTGATACATGGAGGTGTAAATTCATCACAGATCTTGTCTTTAGAGGCTCAGGCTTTTAGCTGAACTGTTTGAGACTCGTGTTTTAGTACCACAGGTAGCCAAGGTAGCAGTGATTGTGTTTGCTCTAGACCCTGCAGATGGTTCCACAGCAGGGAATGGAGGGTATTCCAAAGAACTGCAAGTTTAATAATGTTGATAGATTCCTCCTATGCTAGTAAAGGTCTGACATTCACTGTCTGACAAACTGCTGACAGTCAAGACCAAGCTCCGTGACAGTGAATGGGGGCAGATTTCCATCCTCCATCCTGTTGAGATGCTCTTGTTTGAAGGCTTGTTTTCCTAACGCTTGATGTCTTCACTGATCACTGCTATTCTAGAGCATGAGAGCAATGAAAACCTCGTCAAGCAGGGACCTTAGTACTAGTTTTAGCTAGAGGTGTGCTCCTAATGACTCTTGACAACAGTATTTTTACTAAAGGAAGGGCTTTATATAGGACTTCTTGGCTTCCTTAACTGCACATCAGCCCTACCCCACACGTCAAGAAGTATAAGAATGTCTCCATCAGTTTAGACCCGTTCTATCTCTTCACCACCAGTCAGACCTGCGGGTTGTGAGAGCAAACCCTCGCGTTCAGCCAGCGCTGGGTGCACTGGCCCACCCTGAGCTCCCGGTGCACTCAAATGCCGCTTGTTTGCACAAAACTCTCCTAACCCTGAACCTCTTTCAGAAAGAGAGCGCTGCGAAGGGCACCCAAGGGCCGGCACCACGAGGCCGACTGGGAGAACACCACCGGCAGCGACAACACCGACACCGAGGGCTCCTGAGCGCGGAGGCAACAGGCGCGGGCTCTGCCGGTGCCCGTGCACTCACTGCGGTTTAACCCCGATAAAGGCACATGTACGCAATGTTCATGTCTGTAACAGTGGGGTTTAGGGCTGAGGGCCCCTTGTCCGTTTCCCTCTCTGGGGACGTTCCTGTGTAACCTGCCCTGGGTGTCTCTGCCTGGGCTGGGGCTTGCAGGGGATGCTCTCCAGCAGCCCCTTCCAACCCCAAGGATGCTGCGATCTCTCTCCTACCACTGCAGTGATGGGGGGTGTGTGTGGTGCACAAGTAACCAGGATGGACTCTGCGGGCCCAAAGCTCAGGCTCGGTTGGCCCCGCGGGGCCCGGCTCCAGGTGCTTTTAATGGAAGCCTCTGACGGGCACTGCCCCCAGCGCAGCCCCTGCCCTCACCCGCCATTAGCCATCATGGCCGCCGCCATTAGCCGTCATAGCGGCCGCCATTACCCATCGTGGCCGCCACCATTACCCATCATGGCGGCCGCCGCCTCAGTACCCGCCCCCTCCGCGCGCCTGCGCCAGCGTCATGCAGCGCGCGGCGCGGCCGTTGCTCGGGGTCTTGCTCCGCGCGGCCGCTCCATGGCGGCCCCGGCCCGCACCGCTGCCCCACCGCCTGCCGCCCCACCGCCTGCCCCACCGGCCCGCCTGCACCGACACCGACACACAGCAGCCGAAGGCCAAGCACTATCGCCTGGTGTACACCTGCAAGGTGGGAGGGGCGGAGCCGGGCCGGGTCGGGCGGTGTGTGAGGGACGGGTCCGTGTGTGAGGGAACGGGTCCGTGTGTGAGGGAACGGAGCCGTGTGTGAGGAACCGGAGCCGTGTGTGAGGGAAC
>JBCJKH010048067.1:0-16627 GCA_039877255.1 Loriculus beryllinus | reverse complement strand
TGTGAGGGAACGGGTCCGTGTGTGAGGGAACGGGTCCGTGTGTGATGGAACGGGTCCGTGTGTGAGGGAACGGGTCCGTGTGTGGAGAACGGAGTCGTGTGTGGGGAACGGGTCCGTGGGTCAGAGGCCGTGGCGGCACCGGGCACTGCGGGCCGAGGTAAACGGCCGAGGAAGACTCGCCCGTGTTGGGGGACAGGTCAGCACAGAGCTGCACGGCTTGGGGACGCACAGCCCGCCTCGTAACAGGGAGGGGGAAAGAAACCTTTCAATGAAGTAACTAAAGGCGTTTTTCTCACAAAGGGCCCCGTTACGGTGCTCACAGCCACGCTCTCTTTGCTTTGCAGGTCTGCCAGACCCGATCGGCCAAAACCATTTCCAAGCTGGCCTACCATAACGGCGTGGTGATCGTGACGTGCCCGGGCTGCGGCAACCACCACGTCATCGCCGACAACCTGGGCTGGTTCTCTGACCTGGAGGGGAAGCGGTAGGTGTGTGGGGTCTGGCGAAGGGAAGGGGCTGCCGGGTCCTGCCTCCGTCCTTCAGCCAACACCTGCTTTGTTTGGTGGTTCAGAGCACACCGGAGGGTTTGTTGGGTGGTTCAGATCTGTGTCACTTTCTCAGACCTGGTTGTGTCATCAAACTGGGTTCTATCATCTGTAATCTTCACCATCGCTGGTGAGGATCCAGATAGAATCCTGGGATGGTTTGGGTTGGGAAGGAACTTAAAGATCCAGTTCCAACCCCAGTGCCATGGTGTAAAGCTGCCACAGCAACTGTGTGGTAGGCAGGCACCCTGTTGGTGCCAGTAGGTGAATTACTGTGTATGGGGCTCTGCTCTTCCTCAGGCTTCATCGCATCACTGCCAGGCTTTCCTGGCTAAATGTTCCAGACATGCAGACTGTTGGATTTCAATGGTAACTCCCTGAGATGCCTTTAAGAATTTCTGTTTAGCTGTCACTGCTAAATTCACTGATCCTGATGGATTAAAATAGCCCCAGAAGGTTTGGGTGGTTTACTCTCCTTTGCCAAGACTTCCTATCCTGGTGATGCTCATGTGTGATGCACTGTGCAGTGTAAATCCAAAGTGTGGAAGAGCGGTCCCATGCTCTGCCTTTGCTGTGGAGTCACTGTTGGTTCTCAAATCGCTGTTCAGGAATATCGAGGAGATCCTGGCAGCCAAAGGGGAGCGGGTGAGACGTGTGGCTGGGGAGGAAGCCCTGGAGCTGCTGCTGGAGAGCTCGGCAGAGACCGGGTCCGGAGGGGAGCCCACAGAGGGAGAAGGTGGGGAAGTGCCCCCCAAGATCGGCAGCAAGGGGCAGACCTGACAAACAGGGCCTGCGTGCTCTGCTGATGGCAAGAGAGACTCTCAACCCTCATTCCTTGATCTCAGTGGTCCGTGTTTAATAAACTGGGGGGATTGGTCTTTCCTTATTGTGTGCCTTGTGTAGTTTTGCCTTTGGGCAACCTGATGTTTTAGAGATGGGGTCTGGGTGTTTGTCCTGGTACTTGTTTTGCTGATTTCACTCAAGCCTTGGTGCATCAGCAGAGGTAGGAGCTTTGGTCTCTGCTGAGAAGAGAGCCTCTTGTCTGGGTGTTTTAGCCTAAGGAGTTGCAGCTGGGGCTGGAGGCTTCAACCATGGCTCCTGGCCTTGCCCAGGTGCTGCTGCAGAGCTGGTGAGCAGAAGAGACAATTGGTACCACCTGAGGAGATGGGCCCTATCCTGTGTGTGCTGGCAGAGCCAGACTGACCCCGCAGGAGGCTCAGATCAGTGCCAGGTGCTGCTTTTCTCCTTCCTTTGCCATCCTCCAGAGCCCTGCTCCGCTGCCCCCCAGCTCGGGGATCTCACTTGGAGATGAGCAGCCCTGGGGCTGGGTTATGCAATTGTGTGTTGCTGAGGGGGAGGGTGGGCGTGAAGGCAAGATTAATGTTTCTTGAAGCACGTTGGAGACAAGTGGAGCACCCAGAAAGTTGTCTGAAGAGTTACTTGACAGTTATTGAGCTTATTAACGCTGCTGGTGCATGTTAAAATCAGCTAGAAGAAAAAATAATGCTGTGATAAATGAAGAATGTAGGAGCTTAGCAGCATGTAGCACTCAGGTAGCGATGAATCAGGCAGGAGGTGAGCACACTGTGCTTTGCTTCCTCTGCCTGCATGAAAGTTTAACTGCTCTTGAGGCCCATTAGCATGAAGCACAGTGAAGTAGCTGCTTTCTATGGTTTCAAACTTGCAATCAAAGAGTAATTTCGGTTGGAAGTGACCTCTGGAGGTTTCTAGGGCAGCCCCCTGTACAGAGGAGGATGCTCAGGGTCTTGTCTTGAATAGCTCTGAGGATACAGATCCCACAACCTCTTTGGGCTCCTGTTCTGGTATTTGACCAGTAACACTAACTGAAATTCCCTGTGTTTTGGCTGGCACCAAACCCTGTCTCTGTTTTCTCTGCCCTCATTAAAAACCATAAAAGCAGTCAAATCCCTCATGGCCTTTGTGTCTCTGGGCTGAACAAGCCCCCTTCTTTCAGCCAAGCACATCCAGGTGCTCCTGATCCTTAATCAGCCAAGGATTCAGTGAGAGCATTGCAGGTGTTAATGGGTTTACTTCATCTGCAGTGTTCCTGATAATTTCAGATGTGTTGCATTATAGCCACGGATCAGTTGTGTTCCCATTGTGTGGAAGTTCAGGGTGATGAAACAGTGCTGAGGGGCAGGATCTTTATCCATCAGCCACTTGTGTGTGCTCAGATCCCAGTGAAACACAGAGCTCTGGAGCATCTTGGTGTTGGATCAGTCAAACAGAGGCTTGCACCTTGGCTCAGGGCCGGGCTCTCACCCCCTGTGTGTGTTTGCTCTCTGCTGGCAGGGGGTTGTTTCATCACCCTTTCCCTGACGATCAGCATTGTGTCTCCATTGTGCTGATGCTTTGCTGGGTGGCACAGAGCAGCGGTGGCAGGAGCAGGGTTGCCTTGGAGACAGTTAATTTACAACCTGACCTTTTTATGTTGCTTTCCTTTACCTTTCTGACCTGTTCCTGTGCCCCAGCTTTGGAAAGGTGGGGATAGGTTTTGCTGTTTAACAGTGCTGCTCGTAGGCTTTCAACTGGAGGGGTGAGGGCTGCAGGTGTGTGAGGGAGTTTGCACTGAGCACAGAAGGATTTGGGGCTCATAGATTGCAGGTAAAACACTTTTGTGCTGCCTTTTGAAGTGGCTTTTGTGTCACGGGGACGTGGGTCTGGTCTGAAAGAGGCCCTGGGTGAGCTCGCTTTGGTTCGGAGCAGCCCAGCAGGCCAGGCCTTAGGGAGCAGGGAGAAGAGGAGCTTTTGTCCTGACATGGAGCTGTGCCAAGATGGGAGGAAGTCAAGAGGAAGGCTTGGTGCTGCGGAGCAGGAGAGTGACTGATGGTGAAATCAACCAGGTGAGTCTGTGGCATGGAAAGAGGTGATTTCAAGGGGGGCAAAGTGGCCTCCACAGGTTGAGCAGCAAACATGAAGTGTTTGCAGGCTCCTTGAAGCATTTCACTGGCTGCTAAGGGATGGAGCCTGAATCCTGTCCCACAGGGGCGTTTCTGTGAAGTACCAACTACTTTTCCTCTTGTTTTCTGCCCCTGAGCACACCTTCCTTCCTTTCGCAATGCAGCCAGATCCCAGAGGTAATCGGGCCAGTGCAAGACCCTGATGGGTTGTGTCTGTCACTGCTGGGGCTACTGGTGGTTACTGGTGGTGTGGCCCCAGCCCTGCAGGCAGTGGTGTTTGGTGAAGGTGGGTGCGATGGGGGCTCTGTGGGACTTGCTGAGGGCAGGTCTGTGCCAGGCCCAGATTGGGATGGGTGGGGGGGCTGCAGACCCTCCTTATCTGGGGCTGTCTGACATAACCCCCTCTGCTTTCTGCTGCCAGGACCCTGCTGCCCTGCACAGAGCCAGCAGCAATGAGCTGCCACGCTTGCTGTGCTGCGGGGGCTCGACTGCACCGAGAGCCACGTGGGAGCTGCTCCAGGGATTTGGTGCCTCGCTGGCAGCAATGGGGCAGGTTGTGTCTTCTGTAGCATCAGTGCAGTGAGGAGGGGTGCTGGAGGCTCTGAAATGAATCACCACTTAGTTGTGCTGCCTGCACAGGCTCTAATATAGGCCAGTTCTGGGCCTTCGGGTCCTGCTGTAGTGCAGGCCCCTGGGCTGGGCTTCCTGCAGAGCCATGCAGGAGTTAACTTAGCCCATGGCTGTGTCCTGCAGGCAGGGTCCCAGAAGGTTGCTATGGAGAGCTGCCACAAGCTGTCCAGCTCCAGCCTGGAATTTACAGAGCCCGGGTGCTCTGGGCCAGTGTCCTGCAGGCTGAGCCCCTCGAGCCAGAGGGAGCTCAACGGTGGCTGAAGCAGCAGCAGGAGGCTCTGGGGAGGGCTGAGGTGCGTGCAGGGACTCAGCCCTGACGTGATTTGGCAGATGAGCAATACAAAACCCCCACAGGCCTGACATCAGCTGTGTATCACCAGTGCCCCTTGGGGCCTGGGAACAGCTGCCTACCAGAGAGCAGGAGCTGTTTTCTGCTGGATTTTGAGCTCCTCTTCACCTCCAGCCCTGCACCAGGGACCCTGCGCTCCGTAACCGGCACTTCACAGCTGCGGCTCCAGCGAGGTGGCCGTGTTAGCGCTGCGTGGGCTCCGACAATCCCGCATCTCTGGGGGGGATGTCAGCACAGGAGAGCTCATCCCTGTGTGGGCCCAAGCTCTGTGGGTGCCTTGGCAGTGTGGGAGAGGGGAGGGTTGGTGTGGGACACCCACAGGGATTTGTTCTGGGGATGCTCAGCCTCCATCCTTTGTGTACTGGGGACATGGCTCCCAGCACAGAGGTGCTCATGTCCTAGCACCTGATGAGAAGGGGCTGGCAGCTCTTCATTGATTACCGGGCATGGGAAGAGCAGCTGTGACTTGGTTTTATCCCCACAGGGCTCAGGATCCAAAACCTGCTGCTCCCAAACCCACTTCCTGGTGGATCCCAAGGACCAGCTCACCCCACTGTGATGGAGCTCTTGCTGCTGCCTGCTGCTCCGTGAGTACCTTTGCTAAGGGTTGATGCCAGGACTTTGCACAGCACTCACTGCCCCTTTCCTCTGGGAGCTGCCCTGGGGAAACAAGACACAGGCAGCGAGACAGAGCTGAGCCTGAAAGGAGAGGCTCGGCCACATTCCTAGAGCCTGGAGGGCTCAAGCTGCCCAAGGAAAGCCGGTCTTGGCCACTGCAGGGCTGCTTGGTTTGCTCCTGTTGTCCTGGTCACTCCTGGGTTTGGGCTGTTGCTCTGGACAGGGAATGCTCAGGGCTTCGTGTGTTCCCTCTGCAGCTGGGCAGGGAACAGAGTCCTCTCTGGTCTTCACATACAGGGATGTGCAGGTGGGTGCTTGCGCCCTTTACTTAGCCCTTCCCCATGGTGACAGCTGCCACCAGAGCCCACCGCCCCCCCCCAGCCCCATTCCCTCTCTGCAGGCCCAGAAATAATGAAAAGTAACTTGGTCATGGAAGCTTTGACACAAATATTTATTAAGCACAACCCCTCTCCTCGAGCTTTATTCATTTCTAATATATTAATTCATTTGGCAGATTATTTTTTAGAAAAAAAAAAAAAAAAAGGAAGTACCTGGGGGTTGAAATTCCCCATTAAAATGACATTAGCAAATGCACAGGTAAAAAATAAATAAGCTCATACATTCAAGTATATGGCAAATAATCAACACCTTGAGAAGCCTCGAGGGCAGTTCCAGGTCAGCGCCTGGCCGAGAGCTGCACAGCCCCTGCTGCAGCCGGGCCACGGCATCGGCGTGGTCAGTGTCCTCACAGACACAGCCCAGGGCCCGGCAGCAGCTGTGGGGTCAGTGCAGGCCAGTGGGAGCCCGACGGGCAGCGTCTCTGGGCTGCAGTTCCTGCTGCTGGAGGGAGACTCCTCCAACAAACGCATTCCAATAGAAAGTGCTGATTTGTTCTCTGCAGGAGCAGCTCTGCTTGGGCACAACTCGGTGCTGGAGCTGCTGAAGTCCAAGGTGGTGAAAAGACAATGCTCCACATCCCGAGGGTCTCCGCTCCCCTCCTCACTGGGCTTCTCCAGCTGTTCGGAAAGGGGAAGGAATGTAAGTAAATGTAGGCTCTGGCAGTTGTGTGTGGGGTGGAACTGACTTTGCAGCCAGCACCTCAGTCTGGAGCTCTCGTGAGGCTCCATTCATTGGAGTCAGAACCGGAGAAAAGCTCCACAGGGTCCAGGAGAGGCTCCGCGCTGGTCTGGAGGAAACGGGCCATTATCCCCGGCTGCTGTGGGACACGGAGGGACGAGGGGGTGCTCCTGCTTCCCTCTCCTGCCAAGCCAGGGTCAGAAAGCTTCACCAGCTTCTGCTGCAGGTCACTGCTGAGTGCAGGCTTCTGCCCTGGGCACACTCACCTGCACATGGGGCTGGCCTGTGTGAGCCTCCTGGCTCAGTGGTGCCAGCAGCAATGAGGTGCCATGTGCCCTGAACTGATGGGCAGAGCCCTCCATACGCAGGGGCAGTTCCCTCCAGCCTGTCCTCAAGAGGTGAGCAGGGCCTGGCTCGGGCACAGGAGGAGCAGAGGCTGAGGGGCTGGTGCAGGGCTCACCGCGGAGTCCTCAGCAAACCTGTGACCAAGGCTGCTGCTGGAGGGGGGTGAGGTTTAAAAGGACTCTTGCAGCCTCTCACTTGGGCTTATTTCCTCCTCTAGAAGGAACAAAGCTGAGCAAGATGTTCCAGGGAAGAATCCGGAGCGGTTCGTGATGCAGGCAAGACACGAAGACTTCAAACTGGAAAAGGTGCTTTTCCCTTCCCGATTAAAGTGTTGTGGAAATAAAGGGATGGAGGCTGGAGCGAACCACCCGCGCTGGGCTCCTCCTTGGCTGCCAGCACAAGTTCCTGGGACTTCAGGTGATGAGCCAAGGGGCCGCCACGGCTGCCTTCCCTCGAGCTGTGGCCGCTGTTACAGCGTCCGTGTGTCCTATAAAACCCCCCTGTTTAAAAACTCTCCCCCATCCACTGGGCCTCTTGCAACACCTCTGAGAGCAGCTGGGGCAGTGCTGGAGCTGCAGCTGCAGGACAGTGCGTGGCCGTGCAGGAGCCTGGGTTTGAAACCAGCCACACTTCTTTAGGAGAAACAAAATGAAACCAAAGCAGCCCCCCCAAGCCCAAGCCCAGCTCTTAGCTGGAACCAGAGCGCTGCCGCTCCTCCGCTGCCTCCTGGGCCAAGGCCAGATCCACCCGCTGCTCATCCATGCGCTTGGCCTGCACGCGCTGGATCAGGCTGAAAAAGTCTTCGTCGGGCATGGTGGGTCCACGGGGAATGGAGTCCGGGGGGGCGCAGCGCTGGTCATCGATCCTGGCCGACTGCAGGGGGGGAGAGCGGGCGTTAGGATGCGGTGGTGACAGGGCAGTGCTGTCGTGGAGGTGAAGGCTGGGGCTGGTGTCCAGAGCACACGCTCCTGGCTGGGAATGCGGAGCTGGTGGCTCCAGCACTGGGGAAGAGCCAGCCCCTGTGGGCACCCACTCCCTTGTAGAGCAGTGATGAGCACAGCCCTCAGAACGGGGTAAAGAGAAGGGCCTGGAGGCAATGCTAGAGCCCTGCCTGGGTGCACAGGGTGGGGGGTCAGGGGTGGCCTTTGCCCGTGCAGGAGAAACCGGTGCCCCACTTGGTGGCAGGACCGTGCCCCCCCCCCCCACCCCGTACCCATCCTGTGCCGGTACCTGGCACTTGATGAGCATGTTGAAGAACTCGTCCCCGGGCTCCTGGGCATCCCCCTCCACACGCAGGTGCCCCAGGTTGTTCTGAGTTATCCGCAGGCCCGGCAGGTTGCCCACATTGGCGCGTTGGTCGTCCAGGCGGCGGCTCTGGGAGCTGGCGATGAGGTCAAAGAACTCCTCCGTCTGCGGAGATGCCATCAGGGAGGACTGGGCTGGAGGGGCAGGGGAGCACAGGGCAGGGTCATGGCTCTGCAGGACACCCAAACCCTCATCGCCAAAACACTGCCCAACCACCCGGGCTAAGGGGCAGGGGCTGAGCCGGGCAGGATGCTGCCTTCCTGCAGGACCATTGGCATCTTCCGCCCTGCACAGGGGAGCGGGAACAATCCCAGTGCCTGGGACATGACCTCAACACCCTGCCCTCAAAGCGTGAGTGTTGCAGGGACCAAACCCCACTGCCCCATCCCGCAACCACGCGCTCCCTTTCCCTTGGGCTGCAGCCCCAGAGCTGCCCCGCACAAAGGGGGCTCTTCACCAAGCACCAGGGGCTCGCGTGGGGCAGTGACAAAGGGAGGGCTTCAAACACAGAACAGAATCTGGGCCGGGACCTGGGCAAAGCGAGTCCAGGGAACGCCTCTTAGGCAGCGCTCAATGCAAGGAGCCTGTTGGCTCCTGGCAGCTCCCAAACTGCAGCCCCTGTGCTCAGGGCAGGATAAGCACAGAATTGTGAGAGCCCTGCCCCAGTGAGCACAGAGCACACGAGCAGAGCGTGCTGCTGGCACAACGGGATCTTTCCAGAGCCCAGCAACACATAAAACCCTCAGCACTGACCCAAGGATGAGTTTCTTCCCCTTCAGCTCACACAGAAACCTTGCAATGTGTCCAGAAGGCTGAGACCAAACCAGAGCTGAGCCCAGCCTGTGCCTGCTTGTATGTCCTGTGAGCAGCTCCACGTTTCAAACTCAGCCCCTGAGGTGCCCGGCTCCCGTCTCCAAACACGCTCCTGTGTCACAAATGGCTCCAGAAACGCGCTGCTCATTTACACCCTCCTTTTAGTGGACAAAACCCTTCTCCCCTCGCAGCCCAATCTGCCCCCCGCTGCCACCCAGCCCCTGCTCAGCACCGCTCCTCGGAGCAGCCTCTGGCCGCAGGTCCTGCTGCACTCGAGGGATGTCGGGGTCTCCTCTCCTGTCCGTACTGTGTTCATTATGAAGCTGATAAATGAATCCACTGGCTCCAAGGAGGCCTCTGAGCCCCATGTGGTGGTAGCTGAGCATGACCCTGCACGTTTGAACTGTTTTCTGTTTAAACAAAGGTCCTCAACGCTGCATTGTAAGAAAGACACAAACCTGAAGCGCAGACCCAGCTGGGAGCTGCCTTTCCTGTCCCATCCATTCACCAGACACTGCCTCAGTTTATCCCTGTTCTTCCTATGGGGAGCGGGCTGCCTGCTGCAGCTTCCCATTGTTTGTGCATGCTCTGGCCTCTCTGTTCTTACAGAGCACCCATCACCAAGCACCAAGAGCTGTACAAAATCCAGACCTTTTCCTCCATGGCAACCCTACAAGGAAACCTGGCAGCCCTTGAAGCTGTGTGGGGAAGCCCCTGGCAGCGCCGCAGGCGCCAGCGCCGCAGGCTCCAGCTCCCCGGGCTCTTACAAGGCACCCTCAGCACTGACCATCAGCACCTTCCTCCTGGAGATGCTGGCAGAGGCCCAGGTCCTTGTGCCAGCCCCGCTGTGTTCCCAAGGTGAGACCCTCTAAAGGTCCATACTGAGGAAATCCAAGTGTACTTTGCACCTCTTACTCTCCAAGCCTCAGCTCGCATTCTCCAGCCTTTCCCTCAGCAACCATTAACATAAGAATGCTTCTTCCTTCCTCAAATAAGGATGGTGATTGCCAAAGGGCTGCTCAGTTCAGAGAGCTGAGGCTTGGGGAAAAACATCCCAAGATTCCCAGTGAACCCACAGCGGCTGGGCCGGGCCAGGGCAGCAGCATCGCTCCCGTAGCGAACGCACGGTACTTACAGATCCGCTCTCCCAGGGCAGGGACCGGTGTGGCCGCTGCCTCTGCAGCCTCCGATGGGCATTCCTCCAGCGGGCAGCGCTGGTCGTCCATCCGGTTGCTCTGGAACTTGCTCAACAGGTCAAAGAAGCATTCCTCCTCCGAAGGGCTCCGGTTGATTTTCTGGGAAGGCAGCAAAGGAGGAGAGAGTCAGAAGAGCCCAGACAGCTCCTGGTGCCCAACGGCTGCGTCTGGCGCTGGCCCCGCTCCGGCTCTGTTCCGAGGTGGCTCCCGGCCGGGGCTGGGGCTGCTCGGTGCCTTTGTCCTGGCTCCGGAACAAGCTCTCCCTTTCCCCCACTGTGCTCACCCCAGCCCCGGCCTCCTATGGGGCCACCTCAATTTAACCTCTTGAGGCCCCTGCACCCCCAGCGCTTCCTCTCGGAGCTCCGGGTCCGCAGCCCCTGACAGTTCCTGAGCTCCAAGCACCACAAAAGCACAGGTTTTTGGGAAGAGCTCTTGCACAGAGCCCCAGCACCTTGTGCCCCATGGGTTTATTTCCATCGTGCTGCAGAAGGGCTCGGGAGCCTTTGGGAAGCGCCGTGTTGTGTCCAGCCATGCACTGCGGGAGCGATCCCAGGGTCCAAGGGCAGCAGGAAAAGCGGATCTTCCTAAGGAGCCACTCTGAATGGGATCCAAAACCAACAGTGATAAGAGGGCACCCGCTGGGCTCAGGATGAGTCCCTGTGTGCTGAGCTGCTCCCACTGCGTGCTGGAGAAGATACCCCAATAGCAACCAACCAGAACCTCCTCCAATTGGGTCTGCCTGTGCTCAGCTCTATTGCAGTGTGGGGCTGGGGGAGGCCGGTCTGGGAAGGGGCTCTGGGGAGCAGCACATCCCAAAGGAGAGCACAGGGAGAACTGGCCCTGAGCTCCAGACCTCTCAGCAGGGATCTCCTTGGCTGTTCATGAAGTGAAGCCCCTTGCTCAGCTCCACTGGAGCCCTCCCAACCCCACCTGGAACGGTGCCGGTGTCATCCCCAGCAAAGAGCTCTGCGCTGGGGCAGAGGCACTCAAAGGCCCTCAAGGGAGGTCTGCAGTGGGGAGAACCCCGAGCTGAGCTGGTTAAAGCCACAAGTTGGATTCAGTAAATGAAGGAAACCAATTTTCCTGTATGCAAAGCAAAGCAGATGAGATGCACTCAGCTTCTATTTAGGGCAGCGTCAAAATTAGCAGCGGGCCAGAGAGGAACACGAGCGATGTGGGAGCTGATCAGGGAGGGGAAAAGCCCCTCTCACCTCTCCCCATGTGCTGAGCTGCTGCTGAAGCGGCGGCTCAGACCCTCTCAACCACCAACAGTTGTGCCTTGGAAACCAAAACCTGCTTGAGCTTGAAGCGAGGATGCAGCGCACCTACCCCAGCTCCGTGACCCACATTCCAGGCTGCCGGAGGAAGCGGCTCATTCACACCGAGCCTCTCCCCACGCGGAGTAAAGCAGAGCAGCCCCTGGTCCGTGGGGATCTCCTGCCCTGCACGGAGCAGCCGCCTCAGTCTGAGCCCTCAGCTCAAGGCTTTCCCCCCCGCACAGGCCACGTTCCCCCGGGTGCATCCCACCGGGATGTGGTGATTCCACACGCCAGGATCCCTGCTTGGAATGTGCCTGGGAGAGGGCAGGATGCTCTGAGCCGGGCGGGGTGGGATGGGGTTGCTGCACTCCCGGTGCCTCCCGGCACTGCAGCATCCATGGGAGCAGCAGGTTGGTGCCTCGGGACCAGTGTTGGGGCTGGCTCGGGCCATGGGTGCTGCTCCTGCAGCCAAAGCGTGCCCCAGGCCTGCCCCTCTCCAATTAAAATGCCCTGATGTGACAGGCACGGGGCACTCTGCTCCCTGCACTCACAGTCTGGTCCTAGCCCCGAGGAAGGAGCTGTGAGGGCAGATGGATGCGCAGTCACACCCTGGAGCCCACCATCTGCTACCGAGCTGTGCTTGCCCGGCGCCTGGCACGGCCAGGATGGTCCAGAGGCTTCCCGAGAGCCAGGGCATCCCCTAATGGGGCTGAGCACAGACACAGGCACCGGTCACCATGGCCCGGGACCCAGAGCCCTGCATGGCTCCTGAGCAGCTGCTTGGGTTTGCAGCCCTGAGACCACTTCTCACCCCATGGCTGGTGCCCCAGCCTGGCCTCATCGCCCATCCTCTGCCTCTAGCACCACAACTGCCCTATTTGTGTCACCTGCCTCTGCTCAGCCACCCTCCACCATGGGCAAGGAGGCAAAACAGCCCCGTTTGCACCGGGCAGAGGGACCCAGGGCTTTGCAGAGACCACCCCGGGGCAGCTCACACACACACACACACCTCTCTCTGCGTGTGACAAGGACAAGTTTGGAGCTGCTGCTCCTGCTCCCTGACCGCAGGCAGGCCAGTGACAGACCATGTCCCGGGAGGTCCCATATGTGGGGATCAGAGCTCAGTCCCGTTTTCCACCTGGACGCTGCTGGCTCATTGCAATGCTGAGCAACCTGGCTACGGGGCAGCCTGGGAGCAGGACTCGTGCACCTGAAACAGGCGGCCAGGCTTTTGCATACATTTATCTGCTGTGGATGAGCAGACCTCTTAACCTGACAGGATGGATTTGGGATGCATAAAACACACCTGGGGTGCTGGGAAGGCAGCGAGAAGCAGGAGGTGATGGGGGCCACATTCACTCGTGCTCAGGAAAACCATTAAACAAATGTTGAAGACCTCATTGCCAGAAATAAACCATTTCCCAGCTCCTAACACCTGAAGCCAGAACCCCACAGGGTTTCTAGCCCTGGACACCACTGCCCACCGGGGTCTCTGCAGAGCAGAGCTCCTCTGACACATTCCTGCTCCTGAGCCCTATCCCAGCATCAGCAGAGGATGTGCTAATTATTTCCATGCTAATCTCACATGGTGCTCCCATGCCTGAGGTCCCAAGGGCCCCATGCAGGCACATGAGGAGGATCCTGGTGCCCAGCCCCACACACACAGACTCAGTCTCTGGTGGGGCAGGGCAATGCCACCGGCACCACAGCCTGGGCTTTCTGCTCCGTGGCACTGCTCCAGCTCCCTGTCCCCAGCCTCCTTTTGGCACCCCAGCAGCCCGTACCCATCACCGGCCCCGGCTGCTCTCCCCCCCTGCACACCAGCTCCTGCTGTTAGAAATGCCCCCAACGAACAGCTCTGGCAATGGTGGCTTCTCCCTCAGCTTCCTGCTGCCCTCCCGGGTGCAAACTCAGCGCGGGCAGCCGGGGAAGCAGCATCAGGCGGGGTGGGCTGCGGCTCACCGAGCCCCACAGAAAGCCCATCTGATCACAGCCACGCGCTCCCAGGGTGCCCTGGAACGGGGCCCCAGAGGTCCCCAGGGACCATGGCAGAGGATTTCTGCACTGGCAGAGCCATGTGCATCCTCCAGCGGTTCCTGCCACTGCCACAAGCACCTGATGTACCATGCATGGGTGAAGCATCCTCTTCCAAGGGAGCTTCACCCACCAAACCGAACTGCAGATGCTCTCATGAGCTACCTTAGGGACCAAAACTTGCTCCTCTGACAGATCAGCTTCCCCCCTCACAGCTGGTATCCCCATAGGGTGCTGGCCTGCCTTTGGTCCCCCTCCTCGCCCTCCTGCCCCAATACAGCAGTAAAAAGCTGTCAAGCTTTGCCCAGCCTTCTGAGGGGACAGCACTGCCCTACCTGTGAGCAGGACCCACTGCTCTGCGGTGATGGACCCCAGCAGGTCTGGCACAGCAGATCCAGCACAGGAGCTGCTGCTCCAAGTCAATCCTGCTCCACTGTGTGTGGGGGTCAGGGACAAGGTGAGGGCAGCAGCAGGCTCATAACACAACAGCCCTTACCCTCACCCCTTCCAAGAGGGAGGGACATTTAAACCTTGGCATTTAAATGTGTCCACCACGATTCCTCCTCCTCACCTTATTGCAGGGAGGAGACAACCTGCGGATGAAGTGACCTGAGCAAGTCCCACAGTGGCAAAGCTGGGACACGGGCAGGTCTTCAGGACCAAGCTCTTGACCATGGACAGTGCTTGGAGAAAGCATCCCTTGTTCTAGCAGGTGCTTGTCTGCCCAGGGTGGCAGATATTCATTCCAACACATCTACACACCTTACCTGCCTCTCGCTCTATAAACCAGACACATCACAACTGCTCACCTCCTCTCTTCTCAAGGCAGCCGACATCAAAACCACCAGGCAGGAGTGGGGCTGTGGTGGTGCTGGGATCGCTTCATCCCAGACTGCTCCACTCCCTGCCTGTCCCCTGCACGTGGCTCTTTATCCCTGCGTTACCCCAAAACCTCACCCCAGGGGAACCTGCTGTGGGGACCAGCACCACCAGCACGGCCACAGCCCCAAGCCCTCACCTCGCAGGTGCATTCAGGCGCTGAACTGATGTCCCCACCTCACTGCTTCACCTGGGAAAGGCACCGGAGGGGAGGTTTGCAGAGAGGGTCCCGGGAGGCACAGCGGGGCTGCAGGAGAGGGATGGAAGCAAATCCCTGACCAAAAGCTGCAGCTTGTTTTACCGGGAGGTAAAATGTCTGGAGCACAAACACTGGGCTCAGGAGCGGGGCTCTCCCGGTCCCTGACCATCAACACCTCGGCTGGAGTCTCCTTTCCTTGGTGAGACCATCACCTTCAGCCAGCAAAGCTCGGAGCTTGTCCAGTCTTTGCTAAGGAGAGCGCTTCCTGCTCAGTGCCGATCCTTAGGTCCCTCCAAAAGGCAGGGCTGGACACCCCACCCTGCCCCAGGAAGCACAGCCAGGCACAGGGACCCACCATCCCCACTCACCACGCTGTGCTATAAGACATCAGCAGACCCCGAGCAGCCTGTGCCCTGCTGGCATCCACTCCCCAGAAAGTTGACAAAATCTCAATAACACGAGTTCAAAATGAAGCTACTGAAAACTTACCCCCCTCCCCGGCTCCAAGCACACACAGGCAATACGCGAGCCCTGGCCTGAGTAAACCTCTCTCTGTCTCTCTACCTCCTCCTTGTACTCCCGGTGTAGGCTCCCATAGCAGAGGACGGAGGGAAACACAAACAAACCCGAGTTTCACTCACCGACCCAGCAGCCAGCTCCTCCCCGGGCTCCACTTTTACCCGTCCGTGGGCCAGGATGCCCGCAGCTCGCAGGGCAGAGCCTTGGCGATTCGCTGCTGCCGCTCGGATGCTCCGGCGCTGCCGCTCCGCTGCTCTGCGAGCGCCGCGGGCTCTGCCCGGCTCCGCTCGGCTGCCGGCGCTGGGATTTATGCGGAGCGCGCTCCCAGCCCCGGTGACCCCGCTGGATGCGGGATGCAGCTTAAAGCGACAGCCGTGCTCCTCCCGCTGCCTCCGTGCCCTGCTCGAGGGGTGGGCTCCAGCGCAGCTCCTCGCCCTCACCTCGCTGCCACGAGCCTGGCGGTATTAGATGATTCTCTCAAACACGGAGCGGAGCTACGTGAATATTTAGCTTTCCTTCCACCTCCTCACCTCCTACCCACCACACACACTTTACCTTAAAAATAGATCGGGATCAATTTTCCTTAACTACATCTGCAAACACATTCAGCTCTACAGGCACATGCAGCACACAGCAAAAGCCCTCTGCACAAACAGACACAATAGGAGCACTCGGATTTAAAGCACCAAAATACCAAAGGACCATTTTTAACTCCTGACAGTCCTCCTGCTCCTCATATTATTAGATATATGATTTTTTTGGGGTCCTGTTGGAAGAGCCAAAGATGCTCAGCCATAAGCATCTCTTAATTTAAACATTCCCCTGCTTAACAAAGGGAAATTTCTAATTGCAACAATGTTTTAAACACAGAAAGATGGAAATGCTTCATAACAGCCACAGAGCTGTTCTACCTCCCCTGTGTGAAATGAGTTTCTGACATGAAACGGGTCACTGGGAAGAGAAGCAGCAGCCAAAGGCCACCTGGAAGGGCAGTGGCAAAGCAGGGACACAGCCCCGCTGCTCCCTCTGCCCTGTCCACGCTGTTCTCTTACTCTTCATTCCCATTTTTCATTGCAAAAGTAGGAAATTTCCCTACCAATGCAGCTCCCGGGGACTGCCTGTGCCTTCCCATGCCAGTAAACTTATTTCCAGGAGTCACATAGAAGCACAGAACCTGTGTGGGGCCTGAGACCAGGACTCCTGGCTTGGTCTCAGCCTCTAAATCCCTTCTATCCCCAAAAGGGGCTGCAAAGCTTCACTGGACTTCCCAACAGTCCTGGACACAAGGGCAAGGCATCACAGATGCATAAAAGCTCTCCAGAAGGAGAGCAGCAGGGCTCGGGCAGCCACAGTCAGGAACTGGGAATCCATCAGTGCTCACCAGGCTCATCTGGCTGATGGGGAGGGGGTCAGGATGTGCCCAGGGCAAACAAGCTCTGAGCAACAAGTGGTGAGACACCCTGTGCTGATGAGACAGGGGCAGAGCTGCAGGGCAGTGCAAGATGGACCCCCCAGAGCACCAGTGATGCTGGCCAGGATCTGTCCTGTGGGGCAGCCCCATCTATCACATGCCAGAGAAGAGGCCAGCTCTCCATCACACACGACCTTGCAGAATCCTAGTATCAGGACAGAGCAGGCAAAAGGCAATTACCCTGCACCTATTTTGTTCTGGTGCCACAGGCTATGGAAGGGAATTGGCCTCAAACTAAGCTGCTGCCTGGGGAGCTCACATACTAAACTTCAATTTAGCTCTTTTCAAGCAGCTCTGCTCTGGAGCCAGGCTGAGAGAGCTGGGCTGGTTCTGCCTGGAGAAGAGAAGGCTCCTTCAGGGGAGACCTGAGAGCAGCTCCAGTGCCTAAAAGGGCTGCAGGAAACCTGGAGAGGGGCTTTGGACAAGGGCCTGCAGGGCCAGGCCAAGGGGAATGGCTTGAACCTGCC
>JBCJKH010048066.1:2500-5000 GCA_039877255.1 Loriculus beryllinus | reverse complement strand
ATGGCAAAGAATTAATGTGGAAAATGGGTCAAATTTAAGAATGAAGGTTGCTTGATGTAGCTGGATGTACCTAAGGAGTTGATGCATTAGCCAGAGTTCTTATGCAGCAATATTTTACAAGTGATAAGCAGTGTATGGCAACACATATTAATAGAAAACACAAATGCTTTTTGACTCTTTACTAACCTTTGGTAACCTTTCGGGATCACCTGGATGTCGTGGAATAACTTTCTGCAACCTCTGAAAACCATAATCTATGGTTGGTTCATTAAGTGCTAGAACATAAAGAGATGAGTCAAATTAAGCAGCATATATGAGTAAAGATGCAGATCTCAACAACTGTTTGTGAGCATAGATTCACAAGCAATGGGCTATTTTCTTTGCAAACCTTATCACAGCTGCAAACCTCATTTTACACCCTGTTCCGAGGAAGAGAGTTGAGGGGTTTTTTCTCTTTGCCCTTCACAAAGCAATGATTACTTCTATTTATAATTAGGCTGGAAAATAGTCAAAGGGTTATCCAATATATTGCAAAAATGATAGCACGGTAACAAAGTTACAGGTCTTGAGGCCATATATAGCAATCACTACAGTCATGATATGATGTCTGCATCATGGGCTGCTTTCTATACTGGCTGTGGATTTATGGGAAACTGGCAATTATGACATATGTCCAGCTATTGCTAGCTTCAGATTTATCCCTGTGGTCCTTTTTTGTCTAGCATATTGCCTGAGCACAAACCAGGCAGGAGGAGCACTTAATCTTGCAAAGCTTTAATAATCTGTGAATGGCTGACTACAAACTGATGTAGAGCACTATCATTCTACAGCTGCAATCCACTAGCCTCATGAAATTGCAGGCCACAAATAGTAATTAATCTTTTTATCCCTCAAATTGTAATTTTGACTATGAACTGTGCTTGGTCATAAATCAGCAGCACATGCTGCTGTGTACAGTGCATGAATCATGATCCTGACTCAGTTAGACTGCACACATTGTGTTTAACAAGCTTTATAAGGAGTCATAGGGCTTTATTATAGCTCTGCCTGACTCAAACAAAAACTGAGCCTGGAGGCCCAACGACTAGAGTTAAGATGAAAATACTTATTAGAGTATATTACTTCTTGATGTAGATATCGTTTTCAGCAGACTAACTCCATGGTGCATGGCGCTACATAAATCAATGGGTTTTCTGAGACTAATAAGAACTGCCTCCATCTATTCATTACTCAGCCTGCAATTTAGGCCATCACTCATTAGTCAGCATGTAATTTGATGATTAACACCGTACAACTCAGCAGGTTTGTGGAGCGCGAGCGGACACAAAGGCTACAACTTACTCGAGGAGAGTCGCAACATAACGTTGGCGAATGTTCTCCAAAAATAATTGGCCAACATTATTATCAAGTGCTTCAATTATTTGTGTAAACACGGATGGTACATCTGGTAATCAATGCAGAGAGGCTCACACGCATGCACTCAATAACACGACAGAAAGTTGAAGACTGCAATATGATTTGACATTCCATCATGCATCCCGGAGACAAAGGTCCACATAGGAATGTGAAGTAAGACATTTTCTTGTTAATAAAGCATTGATCCGACGTATTGATTTTACATGACATGGCTTTTGCTGGGATTTTGCCCTCCTTTTTCTTTGCAAATAGTAAAGCTCTTCAAAATGCCTTGGCGTATATGACATGGCAAAATTTCTAACTCTCTGTGATGTAAATTCTATATGTGTAAAACCACTTCATAATCAGACCATTAATCATCAGAAGCTGTCAGCATTGACTTTGGGGACAATTTGTCATGTCTTTGGCTGGGCCCATACAAGTGTGTCAAGCAAAAGCCTAGTGTGTTGGGACAGATGAGCCACCGGTACAGCCTCACAAAATGACTTGCTTAAAAAAGGATTAAATAAAGTATTACATTTCTTGATTAGGGAACAAAAAAGCGGCACTTGGTGCATTTGTAACATGTCAAGGTTTCTTCTGTTTTCCAGCTAATCACCATGACTGTTTGACTTAATGAATCTGGTCTGATGAAAGGTGATCAGAAAAGATAGATGGCCAGCTCCTATTGATTTCATGCAAATGCAGCTGACAGGTGATAGAAGCTTTAATGCAAGCTTTCAAAAGCTTTATGACTTGTAATAACCATACACTTCCATGCTAGGGAAGACACCACCAAAAGTTTCAGTTCGATTTACACCATCTTCAGAGTACCACAGAACTGCCGCGTTCCCTTCCCCCTCCAAGCCCAGCCTAAAGTCAACTTGGAAAGCCTCTAAAGCTAAAGCACGGAGCCAAGCTTGAGTTTGTGGCTCTACTTAAGGCTCTAATTATTGCACGTGATTTCATCACTCTGGATTTCTCCTCTTTTCAGGATGAACCTCAGACAGGAGCACAATGCAGCTTTTAGAACAGCCACTGTAACAATTAATTTCTATGCAGGAATTAGAAAAGATTGCCTATCTCTTTAAATTATGGAAGAAGT
>JBCJKH010048063.1:47450-101371 GCA_039877255.1 Loriculus beryllinus | reverse complement strand
CGATCTCCCCCCCTGCCCCCAAAACAAAGGAATCAGTAACATAACATGAAGATACTTGAAAATTATGTTAAAATGTTGTGCTTGAAGGAAACCATTATTCCTGATGTTCTTCTACATCTTTGATTCTTACTCAGTGTTGTATGCCTAGTGCGTATCCCAGTAGGCTTTGTCTAGTGCATTTTGCCTCTGAACCTGATCCTGTGTAATACTGTTATTAAGCTGTGTTGTTGCTTACTGTGAAGGCAGGAATTTTGCTCCCTTTATTTTTATTAGGTAGTTATGAACTAATTGAAGTGTGCTGTACTGCGGCCTTCAGACTTCTTTCCTGTTCTTTCTTTTTCTTTCTTTTTGCATTGAGGTTACAGCCACCAAATACATCATTGAATCCAATCAAAATAAAAACACACACATGCAAAAACAAAAAAAAAAAAAAAAAAAAACCACCAAAAAACCCCAACAGGCATATGAATTATTTTTGGGGGAAAGCAAAAGTTTAAAACCTTTTTAAAAAAATAAGACTTTTTTAATAATGCCTCTGTCTAGCATGCCAACGAGAATGCATTGATATTGTGAGTATTTGTGATATACGTATTAATAAATGGAACCATTACAGATTTCTAGCTGCTTCCTTTTTGTTCTTTAGTCGTAACTAAACCCTTTCGAGGGGGGAGTGAACATGAAACACAAATGCACAGCTTGGAGTGACATGTCTTTATGCATATTTTAACAACTAACTTGCTTGTGACAGGAAAACGTTACTACCCTGGGAAAAAGAAAAAGGAGAAGGAGCTGGAATTGTTTCAGAACTCCTAGGAAAACCTTCCACAGCTGGTTTCACCACGTGGCAAATACATACCCTCTGTGTTGCAGGTTTGCTTCTTGTGACTGATAATGATCTGCAGTGTTTAATTATCCCGTCCTTAGCACTGAGTGTTATTTTGGCCTCCAGCATGTCTCCCTGATTTTGGTGAGGGAGAGACAAAGAGGGATTTGGGGCTGAGGGGGTGGGTAATGATAAGTCAAGCACTCACCTCTTTCTCATTTGAATACATGAAATGTTGAAGAGCTCGTGGAAAGCCCCTGAAAATTTAAACCTGAAAGTTTTGGACCAAGCCCTTACATTTGCAACAAAGAAGGCTAGAGGAGGGAAGACCTGTAGCCTTCTTGCTGTGGAGCTGCTGCACAGTGCCTCTGTCCACACAGCCCATACAGCTGCCTGAGCCCCAGACCATCCTATATCTGTCTGTCCATCCATCTGTGGCACCCACCCAGTTACTGCAGCCCTCTGCCCCAGGGATGCTGCCCTATGTGGTGCCTCCAGCATCAGCTCCTGATGATGAGCCTTTGCGTGGTGCTGGTGCAATTGGTGTGCTTTCACCCACAACTATAAAAGGGCTTGCACAGGCAAAAACATTCTGGCATATGCGAAGGTGGCATGTCTTAAAATCCCTGGTGGCATCTTTGGCTTTATTTGGCCATCTTTGAACACACGAAATGCCAATAAAGGCCCTGCATAAATGCTGGGCAGTTTGAGTGTGCTTTGCTAGGGACAAATCCACTCGGCTCAGGTTGGAGCACTCACATTTGCAGTCCCTTCTGAGGGGACAGTTGCAGACACTTGGTTGCTGGGCTACACGGTGCTGGAGCGATGCCCTTCTCCTTCAGGCACAGGAAGTTCACAGGGGATGTTTATCCACACCAGAAAGAGCTGGTCCACCAGCTGCCCCAGTTTCCCTCCCCTATTCATCCCCGCACAGGTCCCCGTACCCCATGGAGGGGAGAGAGAGGGGTGAGGCTGCCACCTCCTCCCTCCGGAGCCACCAGCAACCTTCCGGAGTGGAAAAGCTCCAGCTTCTCCTTCGCTTTCTTTCTTTCTTTCTTTCTTTGTCTTTTCCCTGAAAGAAAGCATTGTTTGTGCCAAGACCTCTTTCTTTTGAAGATGCTGATGTTGGGTGACAGGTCAGCAGGCCCCCAAACTGCTCCAGCTCACTCATCCCCATTCACTAAAGCTTGTGCTCAGCTTTAAGGCATAAGTACTGGATTAAGTCCATTCAGCAAAGCCCTTCAGTGCATGCTCAATTGTTTCCCTGAGCCCAGCAGCACTCCAGCTTCTATGGGGTAGGTGTGTTAATTGGGCTCTTGACAGCTTCTGTGGAGAGGATCAGGCTGGTGAAGGGCCTGCCAAGAGCTTCCCCAGTGAAATCCCCCGGCTTAGGCTGTAGCAGGGGGGTTGTGCTACCTGGAACCATGGCATCCCTTGCACTTGGCACAGCATTCTCCTGCTTCCTCTCTCCTGGAGCGAGAAGTGAGGCAGTGGGAAGGCAACAAAGCCAGAGCTGTCACATGTGGGTTACTGTCAGCAAGCACAGATATACAGGACGTTCTTCCAGAGGTGAAGCTGCCTCAGGGTACCCCAGGGGTATGTGCCTCAGGGGCTGTGGTCCACCTTCTGCCGTGAACTGAAGCAGTGGGGACCAGCTCCTGCTGCGCTGGGCTGGCTCTGGCTGCTGGATCCCTTCCCAAGCAACTTTCATTCACTGCAATCACTGTAGCAGAGCTGGGCAAAAGAAGGGTGGGCAGGTTTGTGAGTCAAAGCAGGTGATGGGGTGACTGGAGAAGTCCCAGGAGGGGTGTGAAGAGGGCATGGTTGAGGAGCAAGGAGAGTGGGAGATGGAGCTGGACTGTGAGAGGAGGAAGAATGAGCTCTGAGACCACGTTGTTTTGGTCCCAGTAAGCTGCTAGCTCAGTCTGGCTACAAGGTGGACCAGTGACCTTAGCTGGCATGTGCATCCCATCCTGAGCTGCCTCTCAGGGCTTGCTTTAGCTGCAGAGGACAGCCCTAAGCACTGCTGAGAAGACAATACACTGCTGTGAAAGTGGTTGTTCACAGTAGCATCAAAGTGTGGAGCGGGGGCTATGCTGGAGGGCCTGGCTGGGTGAGCATCGCTGGGGAGGAGACTGGCTTCGCAGGACTGCTTCTGGGATTTTGGCCTGTTGCTCCTTAGAGGACCCAGTGCAGGGGCTGAAATGATTCTGTCTTCTGTGTCTCTTCCCCTGTACTATAGTGGCTCATTAAGATAACTCTAACCTTAGCAAATCAATTTGCTGCCAGCCGAGCCCCCTGTATAAAATACCTGGCATCCTATTGGAGGGGCAGGATTGAGATGTCAGACATCTACTAGGGCTGAGTTAGGGCTGCTTCAGCATGAACCTGTACAATAAAGATAGAAATCTTCATGATTTGACATATGAGTGACACTTCTGCTTTTTTATAAGTGGAAGTGTTCTGGTCCCCAAACCTGTGAAATCCAGTCAACTTCTTGCAAGCTGCTTCCACCGTCTTGGCCTAACTCTGAATGAAAGATCTGATGCTTTTGCTTTTTGCCTGTCATTGCACCTGCTCCTTCTGCAGCCAGGAAACATGTTACTCAAAGGATACCTCAGTTTTGTCTGGTATGACAAGAGATATTTGTTACACGTGAGCACATTAAAAGCAAGCCGTGCTGAGGCAGCAGCTCCTCAAGCTCTAGAGTCTGTTCTGCTCCATCATAACCACAGTGTGGCTATTTTTGGTCTCTGCTGAAGCTATCCATAGGTGACACCAACTGCTTATTTTAGATCATGGTCCTTCCGTGTCATCAATAACTGGGGGTGTATACACACACAAGTGGAAGCTCCCTGGTGTGCTATACAACACATTACAATACAATACACTGTCCTAATGTGACAATGTACATCCCCAATGCAACTACCAAATCACCGCAATGCTATTTTTTACTCACCATGCTCAAATAACACAGTGTTTTGGCGAAGACTTTAAGCAGCAGTAGATGACAGGCACATCTTTGAGGTATTTCCAAAATGCTCTAGTGCCAAGCAATCTGCCTTTTGGGAATCCAGCCCTTTCAAACTCCTCAGGGCACTCAGAAATGAAGTAAATTTTGAAAGCCCTATCTGTTCCTAAAATGGACATTATTCACCCCAATAAAAAATATTAATCTTTTTAAGTTGCAATTATTTCCAGAGGGGAAGCAGGGACAGCTTTCTGACTTGCATGGCTGAAACCATGGCTTGTGTGCTTTATCTTCTTGAGTAAAGAATCAGAAAACATGATGTGAGAGAAGGCCGATGCCCAAAAGAATTACTGGGGTGGGACAGGGGGTGAAAAAGTGAGCAAAAAAAAAACCAAACATATAAACTTTTATTGTTTTTCAGTCAAAAAGGTTTGAAATAGAACGTATTTCAACCTGATTGTGTGTTCAATGTGGTGATGCAGTGTCTCCAGCACCAAGCTGAGCAGGCTCAGTAGCTCAGGCCTGCAGTAGGGGGGTCTGCAGAACAGTTTGGATGGGACTGCTGCCTGCCAGGGCACCTCTTATGTACTCCTGATGGTAACAGCAGCCTTTTGTGGAAGCCATTATCATCAGACTTATAGAAACTACCATGGTGCATATGCAATGAAATTCATGGGCAGCATCAATCAGTGGCATTACCTGAAGCTTTGCTGGAGCGGACTAACACTGGTAGTTTCCTACTC
Organism: Loriculus beryllinus; assembly: GCA_039877255.1. Taxonomy (NCBI): domain Eukaryota; kingdom Metazoa; phylum Chordata; class Aves; order Psittaciformes; family Psittacidae; genus Loriculus; species Loriculus beryllinus. The sequence goes on along the minus strand of JBCJKH010048063.1, from coordinate 96,834 downwards.
TAGGCTCACTGTGCTCCTGTGGGATTTACTTTGAATGTTGTGTCTGTAAGTTATTGCTCGTTCAAAGGAACTGGTTCGTGCTTATTTTGATTATTTGGTATCCTCAGCCCTGTAGTTGTTTGTAATTTAAAGCAAACAAAAAACTGCTCAGAATTTTCTACACCCTGGAGTTTAGTGTGACCCGTATGTCAGATGAGTGAGCTCTTCTCCCAGGTATAGGAACTGGTACATTTAAGCCCATGGGTTGTGTGCTGCTCCATTTACCTTCATACCATCCCAGTAGTTACAGGGTCAGGGACTGCCCCCTTCAGTCGAGGTGGAATTCAGCCCTGCAGTGAACCAGCCCTAGCCCTGTCTTCTGCCTCTGCCTCACAGGCACCAACAGCCTGCCAAAATCAATGCTGTGCCTTGGGAGAGTACACAAAACAGGGCTCCATCTGCTCTGTGGAGGCAGTGTGAAGGATGAGACTCGGGAAACCCTGGCCAGCACCACAGCAAGCTGAACTGAGTGTAGGCTGGCATAGTCCACTGCTCTTTGTAATAGTGGGGTTTCCTCCCAGTGCTTACCTGGATAGCCTAGATGTTCCCTCTTGTTTGGATGATGCATTTTAAGTACTACAATGTGGAAGGGAAATCAAAAAGCCAGTCAAAATCATCTCTATGAGACCCATTCAATAAAAAAGTTATTGGCAATTAGCACAGGATTTTTTATAAAAATGTAATTAGCCCTCCTGCCCTGAGAATTAATGAATGCTTTTCATTACACCCCAAGGGGCAGCCAACCCAATAATAATACACTTCAGATGAATGCTGGTCTAAAACAACGTTGTTTGACAATGCAGGCAGCAGGATAGTCACAAACAGGAGGCAATTCTACACTGGTGAATGCTGGAGCTAGTTGCTTCAAAATGAAAGGCCATTAATAATTTGCTTGGATTAGTGCAACAGACTCAACTTCTTACTCATTAAGGAGAAGAAGCAAAGCCTATAAAAAGACCAGTGCCTCATTTGTCCCTGTGTGCAAAGCTTAGGATGCTACTGGAGATGCACTAGTGCTGGCTACTGCCTTTTGCTGAATGTGTCCAGAGAGCTTGACAGGGTGGAATGTGACTTGGCTGTTGAATGTGTGGCTGTTTGGATGTGGTGATTTCACTGCCTGAGGGCTGTTTGGCAGCTGAGTGGCAGAGGGTTGTGTCCCACTGTTGTCTCCTCTTCACTCCTTCACTCCTTGGCATTTTCAGCAAGATATGCATTGGTACAGATACAAAAACCACACTGACTTCTATATTCAGTGGCTGTCCTGCTCTGACAGCCCATCTGACTGGTTCTTCTCTGGATGGGAAGCACGGCACAAGGCGGTGCTCTCTGTCAGAGGAATACCTTCATAGACTAAGCAGATGATAAGTTCCCTTCCCTCTACCCCAGGACCATCCTTGCCAAACCCCTCTGCAGAGGGTCCAGAGGAGGGCCACAAAAATGGTAAGTGAACTGGAACACCTTTTCCATGAAAACAGGCTGAGACAACTGGGCTTGTTCAGCCGGGAGAAGAGAAGGTTCCAGGGAGGCTTCATTGCAGCCTTTCAGTTATTGAAGAGGGGGGTTGGACTAGATGGATTTTGAAGGTCCTTTCCAACCCAAACCTCTATGATTCTGTGATTCTGTGATTCACTGATGATCTGTGATTCTATGATTCTGTGATTCACTGACCCACATGTGGCTCTTGCTCAGCCTGTGTCTGGTGGGGGACCCATGCTGCCACTGCTGACTGGTGAGCTGCTGCAATAGCTTCCTGCAGCCAGGCTTTAAAAGCTTCCCCATTACATTTACAGACCTGAGGATTCAAGTGGAAAGCTGAATCTTCCCCTTCAAGCTCAGCTGTCAAGTCAGGATGACGCTGGGGAGCTTGGCTCTCAGGGCTTTCCCCATGGAGAGACAGTAAGTAATGGAAGGTCTAATTAAGGAGGCCAGCAGCTAATTTACATGCTGCAAGTAAGAGCTTCCTTGCCTACTTCTCTCTCTGACATCTCACTTACTTGCCTGGGAGCCATTCCTGCACCAAGGCAAAAAGATGCTTCCAGCCTCTCCTCCTTTCCTGCTCTCCCTGTGCTCTCCTAGGGAGCAGGGGATCTTCCACCCTGTGGTGAGGACAATGACTGCTGGGAGATGGTGCTACAGCCAACTGGAGCAACATGGGATCACTGGAGGCAAGAGTGGCAGCTGGCTATGGAGCCAACGCAAACTTTAATAGCCAGCTTTACCTAATGCCTCTGTGGTGGCCACATCTGCGCTGCTGCTCTACACTGTATGCAGCAAGACAGAACACTCAGATGAGCAGTAAATGCAATGCCTGTTAAACCTGCATTGTGGTACTGCCTGGAGGTGGTAGTGCGGTATCAGAGCATCATCTCACTGGATATGTCAATGAAATACAGTAGCGCTGTAGAGCTAAGGCTGTAGGTGTAAGAATAGGAACAAACGGGCAGAAAATAAGAAGAGAATTAGGCATCGTGCAGGTTATCGGGATCAGTGCAGTGAGCACAGGGCTGCATTACAGTTCCTTTAGGCAATCTGGATTTTGGCATTTCATAGATTACGGATGCCAAATTTCACAGCTGTAAGATGCTTCGAGCACACATTTGTTCTGATGTAATTACTTAAATTCAGCAAAAAAGTACATGGGGAAAACATGTTTTTGATATGGAACCCTTGCCATCCTCTGAGGTACCCTTAGCAGGGCTGCAACCCATACATCAGCCCCCTTGCTGAGCACTGGCTGCTCACTGCTGGCCTGGGCTGCAGAGAGTGGGGATAAAGGGGATGCTCACACAGAGCACCCATCCCCAGGGAGGCTAATTCTGGTGCTGCATTATGATTTTAGTACAAAGGGAAAGAAAAGGTCCCTCAGTTTAATGTTGGATAGAGTTTTATTCCCCCTTTTTTTGCTGGAAGGCTTGTCAGAGCTCTGGGGAAAGTTTTACAAAGGGGGGAAAGAATAAATCCAATCTAGATGTTCTCAGAAGTTCAGCTATCCATGATTAGTTTTGAAACACAAATGACTGAACTGCCACATTTAAAACATCTGTGCTCAAGGATTGCATTATTTGGTAATATAATGATGGTTTAATGTGCTTGTATTTGCAGGTTTCATTTTTTAGAGAGTTGCCCCTTTTTTGGTTAATTTTTGTTTTTTTCAATAAACAAAATGGATGAAGACTTGGTGTGATCATACTATAGAACCAAGGAAAATCAAGCCTAGGTCTCCTATGGACTCATAGAGCCCACTGGAGTGTGCATTTTCCATCAGTCATTTTCTTTTAATATCAGGAAATTTTTGCAGGAGTGGTGGAAGCTTGGAAAAGAAACTATCCTTTGACATCATTATAGGCACAGTGCCACGAAAACATTAGCTGATAGTATCTGCAGCTAGGACAGGTCAGATTCCAAGACATAAAGGCAGCTACAAGCTCGAAAACAGATGGAGTTGCGGGGTGAGTATGTTTTAGTTGGGTAGGAGCTGTGACCCAATACACAGGTGCACTTACTGAAGTGAGAGATGCTCATAAACCCTCCCTATAAATTACCTGCCCTGAAAAACTCCCATTAATGCAACACTTAAGGAACCTATATCCCAGGTAGTCACAGCAAATGTAAAGTCTGAATGGCTATTACCTACAGGCTGCCCCACAGCAGCCCCTGGGCCCGATCTGTCAGTCCCTGGCAGCTTGCAGGGTAGTCACTGTTGTTCTCAGGATGATGCCACTGCCACATGGCAGCACATCCAGCACCTCCTCTTCCACATAGCACACCAGGTGCTTTCTTTGAGGTTTTGGATGCCAGAGAGGGACTCTTTATCAGGGACTGCAGTGATAGGACAGGGGGAAATGGATTTAAACTTAAAAAGGGGAAGTTCAGGTTAGATACAAGGGAGAAGTTCTTTACTGTGAGGGTGATGATGCACTGGAACAGGTTGCCCAAATAAGTGGTAAATGCTCCATCCGTGGTGGTTTTCAGGGCCACATTGGACAGAGCCTTGGGTGACATGGTTTAGCGTGAAGTGTCCCTGCCCATAGCAGGGGGTTTGGAACTTGATGATCTTAAGGTCCTTTCCAACCCCGACTATTCTATGATTCTATGATTGACAGTAGCAGCCGTCCTCTGCTTGTTCTGGACCACGAGCCAAAGGGATGCTGAGTTTCGCAAGCTCTGTGCCTGAGCACAGGATTGTTGCACCCTTGGATGCAAGTATGGAGCCATTGGGCAGCAATGTAACATTGCTTCTCCTGCACACCCACATGGGAGATGGGGGGACCTCATTTCAGGCCTGCGAGCTCTGACAGTGTCCCTTTCAGCACTATTGCAGTTACATCTGTTACACCACTGCTCTTTATCCCCACTTACTGTATTGTGGTACTGGCACTGGTGTTGCAAGGACAGCTGACAGATCTCCTGCCTTTGCAGATCCCCTCCTGTCAGGCTGCAGGTGCTTGCTAATCAGATAACACTGCTGTTTTGGTTGCACTCATGTTTGTCTCTGCTAAATGACATGCAGTAGCTTGTACTCTGCTTTCTGGCACTTCCCTTTCAAGCTTCACCGTTGTACTTGCCATTTCACCTTCAGAGCACATCAAGGTTGCTCTCAGTGCTTTGTGAGACGGGGGCAGTTCAATCGCAGGGAAGGATGTGCGGTGGCACTCCTGGGCACCCCATGGCCTCATCATCTCCTGGACACCCCATGGCCCTCATCAGCCTTTCACGGAGGCAGCTCTGAAACCAGCGGTTAACGAAGGGCAGTCGCCTGAAACTGGTCTCAGTTTGGTTTCTGCTGAGCAGTCTGCCATGTCCACTGTGGGAAAGCAAGTTACATGGGATGCCAAGTATTTGTGGGTCCACTCCCTTCATCCCAGGAGAGCCTTTAGTTAAGAGCCAGGGAGATAAATGCAGGAAGAGAGAAACCCCCATTCTCCTATGGTGGTGGTTTCTGTAAATCTACCTCTTACTAATGAGCCCAGGTGTAAACGAGGTACTGCTGAAACACAGTTAGACACTACAGTCATCAAGGGGACTCGACCCAAAGCCAAAGCCACAGGATTAAAATAAGATTTCTCATTATACAGTCATGACCACAGGCACAAGACTGCAGTTTAACATATTGCTTCTGTTAAACAAGCTTGTTCACCAGTGTCTGAAGCCCAGAGCAACTCCAGTCTCTCCCAGGAAGAGCTTTGCCCATCACATCACCCAGCCATGGCTCCTTAAGGGCTCTTGCTGCAGGATCTGAGCTTTCATGCAGCTCAGGTGCTTGGGAGAAGACTGCCTAATCAAGGAAGTGAACAATTAATAGATTGCCCTCATGCCTCAGATCAGAGCAACTAATCTTGCTAATAGTACGATTTCCCACTTTGTCGCAGGTAAAGGATGTCTCATTTAGTGCGAGTCTGTGTGGTGTGAGGCTCAGTCTCTGCACACAGAGGTAATCTCCAGTGAAGCGTGAAGCCCAGCAGCACATCTGGATTGACTGTATTCCTCAGTGGATTATTGTACAGCACCAGTTTTCCAGCTGACTTCTGCAGAGCCTTGAGCATGGAGCTAGGAAGCAGATCCAGAATACAGCCAGACTAGAGCATGGTGACTTGGAGGGCTGCTGGCTGTACAAATTAGCTTGGTTTGCTTTAGAAATCTTACTACAGACCAGCCACCAGGTTTAACAGATTAAATATAGGGAACTGGAAGGGTACCATGGAAAACAATTCAGATAAAGGCCTGCCTGCTGTTAGGAAAACCAGGAAACAACACAGTCAGTGGTACTTTTTGTTTGGTTTTGGTGGTGGTTGGGAGCTGCAAGGCCGAGAGTGAGGGTAGAAAGGGAAGCACGTGACTTGAGAGGTGACACATTTACACACATGATCTACCAAAGATCAAAGTTTTGCATAAGAACTCGGGAAGAAGAAAAGAACCCTACATATTTAAAACAGCCTTAAATAATTAGCCCTGTTAATCTGGCATATGGAAACTCCGTAACTCCAAACTGCCTATGTGTATGCAGAATGTCTCCCTGTTGGACTACAGAAATAGAGATACTTGTCATGGGCACAAAGATCACCCTGGGCAAAAGCCATGTGCCCACAACAGAAATGAACAAACGCAACTGTAACGTGGTGTCTAGAAAAGTGTCAAAAAGCATGTGGCTGGAAATGCCAGAGTAAAGCAGACAGAGGGAAGTACATACAAACTCCAAGGAAAAGGAGGAAAAGACAGATTGGATGCATACTTGGAAGAGCTTCCAAATAGAAACAATCACAAAAAGTTCACCGTGGGAAAAGCTGGAAGGTGAAAGTAGAATGTGAAGGGTCTTTACAGGAAAGATAGGTGCAAAATCAAGTGCAGTGAGAAGACAAGCTGCCAGCTTTTAAGGTAAAAATGCACGGTGGACATTTCTAGATTGGGGTACCTGTCAGTAAATCCACTAAAGTCAATGAACTTGACAACGAGAAGTGGTACTACATCATGAGACTGCATGCACCTGAGCAGTTAGGCCTGAGACCAAAAGGGTGCACATCACCAAGAGCTACAACAGTAACCAGCAAAAAAGCCTTCCCAGGAGCAAGGGGACTAACTGTATCCTTACAAAAGGCATAGGGCTGACACCCAGGGACATAAATGTATGTAATGGAAAAGCCAAGCCCTGTTCTTGTTACCACCTGCAATGTTTCATGAGCTTGAAACTAAGGGATTACACTAAGCATTGCAGAAGAGCAGCGCAGATAGCATAGCTTGTAGCATACGAAACAAGGCTCTGTAGCAGTGGAGGAGAGGAAGGCGCACAGGACAGGTACCAGGTCTTACCTTGACCCTTAGGCAAGATCACAGACTGTAGGAAGACACCCAATTCTTCTCAAATCAGCTATTTGGCAGGGTAATTATCAGGACACTCTAAACCACAGCTCTGGCTGGTTGTGAACGTCACAGAATCATAGAACAGTTTGGGTAGAAGGGACCTTAAAGATCATTGAGTTCCAACCCCCTGCCATGGGGGGTGGGCAGGTGATGAGGTCAGCCCTGGAGAGCCTGTGGCCCTCCTACCAAGGGACAGGGACCCCTGTCAATTGGTGTAGCTTGATGCAGTCCTCCTGAAGATCCAGCATGCACGACAGGCACCGCAGCCGAGTCTTGAAACAACCTTCCGGAGTGCTTTGAGAGCCAGAAACGCTTCACAGAGTTATTGTAGGCACAAGAGAGTTGCAGGAATGAAAGCACCCATTGATATGTGCCATGCAGGGGCAGGCAGTGCTCAGAATCCCAAATCAAGGAGGGTGTTGAGGCAGCCAGGAATATACAACCCAAATCTCAGCAGAGCCAGGTGTCAATCCCGGACAATTTAATTATGTCTGGAGAAGCCAACCGCAAAGGCGGTAAAGCCAGCCGATTATAAGCAACAGTGAGCAAGCTGACAATGAAAGGGTAAACAGGGAAATTTAGAAATTGCAAGGGAGGCTGAAGTAGGCCAGTGTTCACACCCAGCAGTGCAGCTCAAGCCACTTACTAAAGAAACTGCATTGCTTAGGTACAGAATAAGTGTGACAGCTAGAGAATATAGAGAAAGGGTGAGAGCAAGGATCTGGAGCATTTACGAGCATTGCCATTCAGTATTTCCTTCTCCTTTCCCCACTACAATCAGGCTCATGCTACAGGCCAAAATGTAGCTGTAAATAAATAATAGGACTTTCCCAAGCCGTGGCAATGGCTGTAAAATATTCTATGGTCTCTGCTTCCCTTCACAATAGACACTTCACAAGTGTCTATTTCAGTAGGATGGCCATGTTTTCACTCTTAAACTATAATCCATCAAAATGTGACATTTGTTGATGTGCAGCACAGACTTAACATGCTTAGTGAAGCTGAGATGATGATCAAGTGTCTCTGCTTTTGGAAAGCTGCTAAACCGAAAAAAGAGTCATTGAAAGAGAATACGATGTTCACAGGGAGAGCTCAAGAAAGGAGAGGCAGTGTGTCACCCCAGAAATACAGGCTTGAGTAGCTGTAACCTGTAGTGAGTTTTGCAAGAGGCACAGCAAAGATGGGGAACCAGTTTGGAAAGACACGCAAGGCCATGTAGGTCACTGCTGGGTTTTGATGGTTGTACCCTTACTCTGTAGCATCCTAGTAGAAATAGCTCTTAAACTACTGTATTGCCACAGAAAAGGAGAAGGCAGGGAGTAGCACCCTGGAAAATAACTGTGAGTGTCTTTGGAAGTAGGTTGAAAGTTTGGAAGAAGAATAATGTTAATTCAAAGTAGCAGCCGGTGTGTCACCCAGTAATTGTCAGTGTGTTCAGCTTGACAAGACACAGTCAAATGATTTGTAGAAAGCAGAAGCCTCCCACCTGAGCATGATAAAGCCTGATGTGCTGTATCTCCATCAAAAACAAGAGTGGGAAAAGAAACTCAGCCAGAGGAAATACTGCAATCAGCAACAAACCCTCAAAGTAAAAGATGGTGTAGTCAATCCCTCTGCATACTCTCAACATGAACATTCAGTCATTTAGGAAGTATTCATGGAAAGTGTGGACATGGTATTTCCCCATGATACTGCAAAGGGAAGTGTGAGAAAGCACTTTGCAATGACTCGCTCACAGAAACGGAGAGAAAACAGCCTGAAGTCCCAGGATGGGCAGTGAGAAAGACCTCTGTGTCTACCCTGAAAGGCAGGCAAGTGGGGGCTCTTCCCCATGAGGCAGATGATTGAGGAGGTCAGATCAGTGATGTCAAATCCCTGCTGTTCCTCATGGCATCCCGAGTACTCAAGCAATGCTCCTGCCCAAATACCCCAGTAATGCTCCCAAGTAAATAGCTCATATCTCAAGCATAGGAGAGCTGTGTTGTTAACCAAACTATTTACAGACTTTCAATGTAAGGCTGTGACTCTTGGGTAGCCACAGCTTCTTTAAGTCCAATCTGCTCCCAGTGATCGGTAGCTAGGATTTTATCACAGGCTGACAATCACCGTCCTTCCTAACTACCAAAATCTGACTTCTGAAAGGGCCTCCATCTGTCTCCCATATTTCTTTAATTTACTAAGTTGTGCCATATCCCCATCTGGCAATTGGCTGGAGTTTGTTTTGTTTTGGTTTGTTTTGTTTTCTCCCCTTGAGTTATTCTAGGAGACGCAGAGCTGGCTGAGTATATTAGATCATTATATGTCTCTTAAAGTAGTTGCTGGCTTTATTTGAATAGGGATTAGCAAGATTAAGAATGTTTTCTTTAAATGACTGTAGTAGCCTACAATTTTCAAATGGTAATTTTTCCCATTATATTGATTTGTAGCTGAAGGAGTTTGATGGGTTTCACCACAGTATGCAGAAAGCCATTAAACATTGTTTCTGTGAAAACCAACAGTTTTAGAATTTTGTTCAAGACTGTGAAACAACAGCTGCACAAATCCCATTGAAATTCAATGAAAATTGACCTCTTACCCCTGTAAGTTGCTTGAAAAGCTCATTTATAGGACTTGCAGAAGTAGCTTTACACACAAATAGTATTTCCTACCAAGCACTCTTCATATAACTTCACATACTGCTAGTTCAGGAGAAAAAAAAAATAGAAAAGGAGGAACATTGCTAACACAGTGTTACTGATGTGGAAAAGCGTTTCAGGCCTTCTGAAAACTGCTTCAGCCCTTCTGAAAACTGCTTCAGCCCTTTTCTTATCTGTATTTGTCTCTCTGACGTCCTACACCTCAGTTCAGCTATGTGTGGTGCTTGCATCAACAAAGAATGAAACCTCGGTCTAGTTTATCCTTCTGTCGTCTCAATTCCACCTCCAGCCTCATCCCTTATTTTATCTTATGCCCTTCCAAAAAGTAACTGAGCTTTTGCAGTTCTTAGGAGCATTAAAGAAGCCATACAAGTTTCCTTTATCAGAGGGGAATGTTAGGATGGAGAGCTGGCTAGTCAGGATCCCACTCACATTGCTCCACATCAGCTTCATGCTCAGCACATCACAGCTGGCATAACACCAGCAGCTGGATATGAGGTTGCCCCAGCATCTCCAAGCTGTCCTTGTGTCTAACTCAGGAAGATGGACATGGGTTATATCATTAACATGATTTCATATAAACCAAAGGAAAGATGTGCCACTCCTTTCTCCCTCTAATACTTGTCATTGTAATGACAAGCAGTGCTTGGCATTGACCGTCTGACCGAGACCAGGTCAGTAAGCAAGCATTGACTGCTTATAACCCCTTTCTACACTTGCTAGCACACCAGTAAGCTAACACAGCCTCCAACACCTTGTTTCTGCAGTGTCATTATCTATGTTTCCAAACAGGGCCTAAGCTGGGCTGTCAGAAAGGAAAACTTAATTATTTGCTGCCTGTCTCCTGCACAAGGTTCTGCATGAAAACCATGGGATTTTATTCTTCTTGTTGGAGGGAACAGGATGGGGGGAAAATAAAGTGCTTAGAAACCCTTTTCTTTCTCAATCATGCTGTGTCTGTCCGATTTAGTCATTCTCTGTTTACACACACTGGGAGAAAAATAGTAACAATAACAACAACAATAATAAAAATAATACCTTAATGAAATACTGTAAAGGGAAATTAATTAGTAATCATTACAGTACCCTTTCTGTGTGTTCACTAAACTGCAGAGGAAGCACTCATGTCTATGTTCTCATGGCAGGTGAGTAATGGGAGCTCAGCCCCTTCTCAATATATAACTACCACAGATTTCAGAATTTGTAAGGAAAAAAATATGAAGCATTCAGTAAGGTTTTTTTTCTCTCTGTCTCTTTGTATATATATCTTCATATATGCGGAGACTCTATAGCTAATATTTCTGTAATATTTGTAATATAAACGTAACCCATCCTGCCCAAAAAAGATAAATTGAATTGTACCTCAGCAGCAATGCTTTCAAAGGCTTTCTTCTCTGCCTTTGAACACATCTTTGGCATTCAAGTCCTTGGAAGAGGGGTATTCACATGTTTGCATCTGAGGCTTTATCTGGTGTGTGCTCTATCTTTTAGGATCGGTGCGATCGCATGTCACTGCATTCATAAAATCAGCTCTGCTGTGTTTATGCATTTATTGCACAACTCTGATTCAAACTCAGCTCCTTGTATTGACAGGAGATTGGCATTGTTGGCATTGGGGTGTCTTATCTACAATAATGCTCACAGTTTGCCTAGTCTAGCCAAGAAAACACTGAATAAGACATCTACTGTTTGAGTCCTGGCTTCCTTGCTTCAGTATGAAGAAATCCTGACATTTTGTGTTGGAGGAAGAATCTAGCCTAATGTCTTCGTCTAAAATTCCCTCTCCCTCCACTGACATGCAATGTGTTTCAATCCATGTGATTGCCTTTATCCTATCCGAGGAGAGACTGGACTTCAGAAACACCGCAAAAACGTAATGCATTTTGAGAGAATTACACTAAAAGCAGAAGAAATAAGCTTGAAATGCACTTTGAGATGTAAGCAATTACATAAAAGGTCGGCCGTTATTGTTACTGCTTTATTAGTCGTTATTGCTGATAATGATGCAAATGCTTGCCTGGCTTCAAAAAGGTCATCCTTTCCGCTGCGATTCAATCCCATTTTGAGGACTAAATTTTTTATCCCTCCAACTCTGTGTTGATTAACTTTGAGTCTGCTCAGGAAGCAAGACTAATTCATTCCATTGGATTTTCAGTCCAGGTAATCTCAACAGTTTTTAAACTCATAGACCAATTTAACCAAATGTGACAGAGGGCGAAAGATCTCCAAGGCAGAAATTTCCTGTGGGTAGGAAGGTGGATGGAAAAGACCTTATTAACGTTCCCAGCTGAGGGAAAGGGTACAGTGTGAGCATAACTGCTATTATGCAATAGAAAGTCCTTTTAGGTGCTCAGCCTTAAGCCACGAATGTGTAGAAAACCAGGTCACACTGGATCTTGTCTTCAAACACTTCTTTGTTATTCTCTCTTGATAGCAAACCCAATAACCTCCTAAGTAAAGATTTGAATTGTAGATGACAATATAGCCTGTGCTAGCATGTAAAATTAAACCTTGGTATTATTCATAGCTCACCAAGCCTACAGGGTGTGGTATGGCTTTACTTGAAAGCTGCCAAGTTTTTCTTGTGGTGGTACGTCTGTTGCCCTGTTTACTTGAGTAGCGATAGAGGTGTTCTGAATACAGATGGTTAGTTTGTTAATATTGTCTTCACTCTTTCTGAGTACCCCCCAGTCCTCCGCTCAAATCAGCTTCTTTCTGCTTTGCCCTCCCAGTCCTCAGATAAAATCAGCTTCTTTCTGCTTTTTCCCATCATCAGCTACAGTTTAACATGCTTGGCACATAGTTTACGTTCTTGCCTGTTACCCAAACAATGCCAACTACCCCCTATGACAAGTTCTTCTGCCTGTGAAGACGTATGTGTTGGATCCAACTGCAGAAGGAAGTTTTACATAATAAAACCAGAAATAATTTCTTAAGCTCCTCTGGAAATTGGCTACCAACAAAGAAATTTTTTTTCTCTAAAGGTGTAGTATTCAAAGTCCAGATCAGTCGTTTCCCCTCATATCCCTCCCCTCCCTGCTGACTTCAGTTCATGAAGCATGAGACGTTTTAGTTCTGTGTGCTGGGAACTGATTGTGGAGCAGCCAAATTCACTTGTCCCTTTCCTCTCCATTTCAGAGGTGACTAAAATTTGCTGAAATTATACCTAAAACTAAAGGATTCAGCAAATATTAATTTGTATTTTATAGGAAATTAGGTTGGACTGCATTTTTTTGTATCTAGTTATGGCCTTAAAAATGTCACAGCCCTGAAGTCTGTAGACACAGCACATTCTAAACATAGAGGGGAGAACGATTTCAGAGAGTAATTTTGCACGTGTGTAGCCCCAGTGTGTCTGCACCAAAAGGCTTAGGAAAGTGTTTCTGTGCTTCAACCAGCTAAAATCCCTGTGACACCAGGATTCCCCCCATAAACTGCTTGTACATCCTTTAAGGACACCCTATGTTCACTGAAATTATACACCAGGCAATTTAGAAGAATGAATAAATGTGAGAAAATCATGACCTCCTCATGGACGATTACCAGGGGAGGGGGAGGGCCTGCAGAATTGATCAGACTCATTACTCACTGTCACTGAAAGCAATTCACCTGGCTCTGCTCCCAAACCTGCCCGAGTAAATCACATCCCTCACAACCCGAAGGAGCCTCATTTGCCAAACAAGTTGAGCTGCGGCAGCAGCGCTTGGATAATGGCTTCGGCTCTGTCACAGTTTCAGCTCTAAATCAGGACATCCAAATGACACTAAATGTCTACTTTTAGGGGATAGCTAATTGGCAAGGGAAGGGTTTCCCAGAGAGCTACAGTATGGTCACTGGCAATTTATCCCCTACCCATTGCCATCAGCAACATGAGTTACCACCTCTTTGAGCCCAGGGTTATTCAGCCATTGTGGCACATAAACTAATGATGAAAATTAATATACATTAAAAAAAATAATAAGAAAAAAGGCTGAAGTTCTGTAATTCAAACGGGGCCGTAGCACCGGGTTTCTTTGAGAGCCTGGCCATGCAACGACGGGCTCTTGCAATCTGGACCGGCGGCACTAGATGGCAAAACAGCGTCAGTTTTGGCAGCGCAGCTCAGGTTGGTGCTTCCCGGTCCGAGCGAGCCCCCAAAACCAGGCCCTTGTGGGTGCAGCCCGCCCTTTGGCATCCCGCAGAAAGTGGCTGGGCATCCCTCTGCCCGTTCTCCTGACCTCCTCCTCCCTTCAAACCACAGCAGTACCCTGCGACCGCAGAGATCGTGCTAAGAGTTTGGGTGCAGCTCTTGAATACCATCAGAGAGGAGACCATAAAGGCTGGTATGGATGTATAAGTCGCTATTTTTCTTATCGCTGCTGCTGGCATTAGTGGTTTGCTCTGCAGTTGCCCTCAGGAGTTCTAGATCCCGTGCAAGATGAGCAGTCCTCACTCTGAAAGAGATTATCCAGCAACTAGGTGTAAAACTTTCCTCATCTACTTATTGAACAAAAAGAGATTTACATTTAATAACCCCATGAGGAAATACATCTCCTTTCAATTTTATGTCAGTCTGTGCATTGTCTGGTTTACTGTGTGAGGGAAGCTACCACCTATGCAGTCAAGCAGCAAGGTATACTTATTAGGGGTCTGTTCTCCCTTTTCTTTGTGTGCAGACAGTATCTATTTATGCTAAAAGATGTTACACAGGGGAAGGTGAAGTCTCCAGGATCCAGTTCAAATAACTAAAATCTTTGAGGTCTAAGTCAAAAACACTGATCTCTGGGCAGGCTAGTAAGTTACCTTTATATTCTTTGTAAGGCAGTTGAGGTTATTGTCATGTCAACTCACCCTCAAGACTTCAACACTATAGCTTATCCCATTTTAGGGATAACCTCTGTTCCCACACCATGTCTATTGTTGGACCCAAAGAATCAATATAAGTTGGAGACTGTAGCTTTTACAGCTTCGTCTGAAGGTGGTACCCAAACTACTCTGCTCTTTGAATGCTTGAGAATGCAAAGAGCTGACAGCAGAACACTGCTCCTGTACTCAACAAAAGCAGGTCACTGTGACTTGCTTTTATACACTGAAAGAGAGTGTATAAGGCTCTGGATTCTAATGGTCATGATGTGACCCCCTTGGGGAAGTCTAACGTGTGGTCCCTTTCCTTGAGAACGGGTGAGCCCATATTGCTGAAGCATGACTTCCAAAACAGAGCTTTCACTCAGAAGGTTTAGCAGAAGCTTTGAGCTATATCCCTCCCTTTAATTTTTCTTCTCCATTCTTGCAATATTCAATCCCTCTTCCCTGCCTGGTGACAGACTCAAAATGACCTTGCCCTAGGAGGCTCAGCATAACTGTTCAGCAAATGACAGGGCCCTACTGAGTCCTAAATTTTGCACATGGGGATAAAAAGGCAGCAGTAAGCCTGAGTGGGCAGTGCACACGCACTAACTGAAGGGTGTTTTCTGTTCAGAGTTGAAAGAAGCTATGACAGTTGCCAAGTCCAGACTATTTCTACCTCTGGGACAGGACAGAGCTAACATGACTAACATAACTCTTGCTTTCTGCTGGTGTGGTCTTTTAGCAAGTAAGATGTATTATGCTTATCCTTGGCTATTTAAATAACACTGTCTTGCTCTGTATGAGCCAACACATAATATGAATGAAGAAAAAAAAAATCTATGGATCACGAAGCAAGTGGGAATGGATAATCAATTTTTATCACTAATATTGTGGGTAAGACCAATAACTCTGACTGAGTTATGAAAATCTCTTCTCTGAGCATATGTGTCTTTCCTTTCCAGTCTCATTTCAGCCCAGAAATAACAGAAAATAGTGTTGAATTAAATATACTAAAACAAAACAAAGATGTGTTTTCATTGTCTATCATGTTTATTTTTAATGTAGGAGTGTGAAATTCCCACAGGTGGCCTGGCTGTGGAAGGCACAATAACGATGGACTAGAAAAGTCTTTCAGCTTTACAAACATGGGTTCAAATCAAGCTTAAGTAAGTGACAAGCAAAATGGGGCTATTTATTTCAATCTAGGTCCGTTTGGCTATAGCAAAAACTGCACAACAGCATCTTGGTGCTTAAAGGGACCCTATCAGCTGAAAGATAATGCTTCTGCTGGAGAGCATTTGCAGTGTTATTTGTAACAATTGCGATTACTGGGCCAGTTGAGATTACTCATGCTGAAAGACATCAGAGAGTAAATTTACCTCTCCCCGTTTGAGGACGTATGTTTATTTTGCACTTTTGGCAGTGCTTTCTGCCAGACCTGTGCCCCAAATCTCCTTTCCAGCTACACAGACGTGATGCATGTGTGAAGGTCAGGCTGGGAAACGTGTTCTCTTTGAGACTGTCTGTCAAAGATTCACATGGAATCAGAAACGCTCTGATGACCAGGAACCAACTTGCCATGCAAGCGATAAGGTCTGCCTGATTCTCCTTTCTGCCGGTACACTCATCTGCCCAGCAGCATACCTGGAAATCAGCTGAAGAGCTTTGCCTACCAGGCCTGCGTTGGTTGTAGAAGAGGACAGAGTTGCCCTCCAGACACATTATGTGGCACATGTTCATCTCAGAGGGGTTTACAATGTGAGTGCTGATGAATCTGGGCCTGGGTCAGGAAGCCTGTGGGGGAAGAGATGATCTTTTTCTGCCTCGCTGTGCACGTGAGTAATTTTGTGTCTTTCAGATCTCACCTTTGGTTAAGGTCTGGTACATGCAGAAGTGAAAAACCTTGTCTTTGGTTCATAACGGTCAAGGATAGATTGCACGAGGCACTGAGAAAGAGAGGAGAGCTTTATGCAAAATAAAATACAATTGTTGGGCTGTAAAACCTCCCGAGAGGTCTCACAGTCAGGGGTACTCCCTGAACTCTTCATAACTTCACTCTGAAAAACACAAGGTATAAAATGGAGAGAGAACACATAAATAGTGTGGGATGGATCATGGTGCAGAGGTCCCAGCTCTAGTCCCAGACAAGCTGGCACCCCTGTGCAATGCAGTGCAGTGCCATGCCAAGACACGAGCTAGCATCCCAAAAGCAGTCAAGCCCTCCTACCGCAGTGGCTGACACCATAACATCAAGGGTGAAGCTCCGTGCTGATGCAGCTGTGCTGCTCCCCATTGCAGAGGCACGTCAAGTCTAACCAAGGAGGAGGGTCCTTGCGATCTGCTCCTGCAAGAAAGCTCCAACAAGTTCTTGATGCAAATGTGGTGGCCAAGGTATGTGTTATCTTGCAGTCGACAGTAAATAAGGAGTCAGGGTGTGCCTTGCCTGGGGGGTAGCACAAGTACAGCTGTAAGTGGGGCATGCTCAAGACTCCACCATGAGCTTGCAAGATCAGACCTTAAGGGCCCTATTTCAAAATACTTCAGTGTCCAAGGTCATGTCATAAGTCATGTCCAAGGGTCTCAGGAACAAGCACGGGGAGCTCTATTTAAAGCCTGGACTTCACTGCAACTGCCTAACACCTGAATCTCTGGCGCAAGGTGACTGGCTCAGGACCGTAACAGGAGTCAATAAGCCAGGGTTAAAATGCAAGAGTAGAGTTTGTTGCTCCCACATTGCTATTTCATCTTTCTGACCCTGGCTCCCCATGCACCTCTCCTCCTGCCATTTAAAGAAACAGCAGGACTCAGTGGAAGGGGGACTAGTGTCAGAAATTCAGCATTACCAAATGTGAATTTGCATGATTTTGTGGTTCTAGGTTAATAAACTGCTTACCATCATAGGAGAACTGAATGACGCATTACTCTGGTTGCTATAGTGGACCTTTTTCATAGCCATCTATGCAAAATGTGCAGTTCAGAATGGTTCTCATTAGCCCTACATTTCCAGATTCACATTTTTAATTAAACAGTATTTTCTTTCTTTTGTTTCTTAAATGGGCATGCAATGTTGTTTAAATCTCAAGGACCTCCATGATTAGAACATCCGAGACTTTACAGCTGCAATGCTCCACTCATGCTGCAGAGAGGAAAATAAGAGAATATTCAAAGAGCATAACTTAAACCAGGCAAGCTCTCTGCACAATTACATGGAAAAAACATCCATTTGAAGTCTCTCCATAGCGACCCAGCTTCAACATTATCTGAAGATTAAGTTAATCCGTAGTTTAGTGAGGCTATTTATCAGTTTAGGGGAGGGATGGAGCAAAACCCTGTCCATTGATCCTGAGAGAACTAAGATGAGTATAAAAAAAAATGCTGGTGGTACTGTCTCCAGCATAGGATGGAGTAGTAGTATGTGATACGTACCTTCTTATGCATGCAAGGACATTGGATTCCTAATGCTGTTATGAAAATGACCTTAAAGCACATGCAATAATATGTTTTACAGATATATATATATATTCTGGCAGTTTCCTTGATGCTGTGGAAATACAATACCTAGTGATGGAAAAGACGCCTTTAGGTGCCTCAGGCTGCTGAACGCTCTACGTGTCTCCTCTGAACCTACCATTTACCCTAATTTGAGGCGAGGAACATAGTTCAGGGTTTTTTACTGCCTTTCCTAGGTGCAACGCAGGCACAGTGAGTACAGGGAGACTGCTGAGCTACCTTTCAGTAGCATTCTTCTGCTTGGAAGCTGAAGAGGATCTGGCTTTTGTTCTGAACCCCACCCAGCCCTTCACCACACAGTAGTGCTGGGGGAGCAAGGCGGCTTGTCTGTGCGCTCCCATTTCTTCCTGCAGGCACCACACTATATATCCCACACGAGCCTGACCACAGCTTTCAGAAACATCCAATAAATCTACAGTTAAAAGGGAAGAGTAGACATGGGGAGCAGGTGCTTATTATCTGTGCATCTCTGGAGAAGAATAACCCACAGTGTATTTCCATGCCCATTTGAAATGGAATACGACCATGACCCTGCAAGTGGCTCTGCTTGAATTGTTCCTGGCATCATGTTTTACTCCTAATATTTTCATTGTCTGCCTCCATCAGTTTTACCTCCCACTGTAGCATTAATTTTGTATGTGAATATGGAGGCTGTGCTTTAAATAATACAGCATATGCTTTCTATTTGCCATGTAGAATAATATTTTTTTGGCTGATTTATGTTCCACCTGGACAAAATTATTTTTTATGATGGGTTTATTTCATTTGCTCCCACATCCCCAAATGGGAGGAAAAAAATGAGGAATCTTGTAAACCACCAATAATGATGGACACAGAAATCTGCTTTGAAATACAATTTTACTGCAAAACCAGATTCTCTCCAGCCATGTAAATGAAAAAATGCTGTTGTAACAATTTCAAGCTTGCAAACGCATGGTACTACTGGAGAGAGTAATCTTCAGGCTCTTGTATCATCCCTTACACAATGCTGGGAGTATGGAGAAATTCACTGACAGCTATAAGCTATTGCAGTAGAACAAAATTACACATATGGCTGGAGCATGGGTTTAATTTAGCTCTTTTCAGAACTTCGACAAGAAACAAAGCCAGGACAAAACCCAGTGGTCTTTCGATTTGCAGATTTGCCACAGAACATCATAGGCTAAGCTGCCAAATCTACCTCATTTCCAGTTCTCACAAGGCCTGTGGAAGAAGATGTTACTTGCCATTGGAACAAGTTAGTATCAAACAGATAATTTGAGTTTCAATATCTATAATAAAAAAATATGATGTACCTTGTTTTGTGTTTTATAGCCTTGGAAAAGACTGGCAGTATTTTTATGTCAATCTTTCACCTACAGAAATTCTCATTATGAACAGATTTATTATTAAAACAAAAAAGCCATATGCAATCCTCAGCACAACTTCTAATTTTGACTTCCAGCTTCTGGTGGTTCAGTAAAGCAACTAAATATTAATCATACAAATCCATAATAGTCATAGCAGTCAGAAAGCTCTCATTCTATTTTTGGTTGTTATAGTTCATCTTTAACCATGCAACATCTGCCAGCCAAACCCACATTCTAATAGGAGTGCATATAATAAGGACACACAATGCCTCCATGTCAACTCTGAACTGCAGAGATGGGGAAAGTGGGATATTCTTTCAGAGCATCTTCCCTTTTAATACCAAATATAACAAGAAGAGGTAGAGCTTCCACAGGAAAACCCTGCTGTTTCTAGTCCCACCCCATAACTCCCCAACAGATGGTAGAAATCAAATCTAATGTCTCCCCCTTGGCACCTTATGGCAGCAACCAGAAGATTTGCTCCCATGCAATCCTCTCCTCCCCACAAAAAGCTCTGCTCCAGCCCCTCATCCTACCATGTCCCCAATTCCTACTCCACCAGCTAGCACAGAAAGCTCCAGTGAAGATGGGCCACCTTTGGTCTGCTCCATCTTCTTCTCTTTCTGAGCACTGAGAGCTCAACGCAAGTTAGGCACTGAAAATCAGGTCACTGGTTTAACACGAGGAAATATAATCTATAGGATGAACGTGTACTGTATTTGTTTCACCATCATGCCAGCCCCAGGCCTTTCAGACAAACCAGAGCTCCCGTTCTTCCACAAACTCTTCTAGGCGAAGGCAGCCCCTGAAGGAGTCGTAAGCCTGCAGATCGGGAAGGGAAAGGAAAACAGTATAAAAAAGCTACAGTAGATGGTGCTAGACAGGTGCAGAAGACACGAGCTAGTCAGTTGAGGATACCTGCAAGATTTACCCCTAAGCTAAGCTGTTTAGAAAATGTGCAATTTAGATTTATCAGTTCAGAAGGGAGATTCAGATAAAAACAGTTGAGCTGGTGAGATTAGTAAATACGGAACCTCATGCTGAGATGATGCTCACCTTGCTACATGTGCTGATAAAGGGGAAATAGGGCATGGGCACCACCCCGGCTGCACCCCGACAGTGCAAGGTGCAGTGGGGCAATGGGAAGAGAAGAAGCGAGTCGCAGACAGAGACCTTCCTTCACCCAGGAACTTCTCCCAGGAGGCTTAGGTGGCACCTTTCCCACATGTTGGGATAGGGAGCAGAGAAGCAGCAGGAACGCTGCAGGTTTTGGTCAGAGTGTGCAGAGCAGGTCGGTATTTCTTGATGTCAGCCCCGGCGCATCAAACCAGTAATGTCACAGAAAGGTGGTCCTGTGTATTTAATTTTATCAGGCGGAAGAACTCTGATATATGCTGCGTTCAGCTCACTGCTCCTGTGCAGATTTACTCAGCGTTTTAGCATGCGTGCTGCCTCACTGACAGAGATTAAAGGCTCTCCTCAGAGCCCCAGGTATTATGCTCAAATGTATAAATCAGGGCTTAATATATAATATTTATCCATAAAAATATATCATGGTGGCATTCATTTGGCTATCTGCATATTAAATACGGTTACAGAAAGTCACGAGTTTACTGAGGATTATTTTGCTATGCCAGTAAAGTCTCCTGCCATCCTAACAGGTATTATTTTCTGCCCCAAAGAGGAAGGGGCAGATTCTGCTAAGGCTGTTCATGACCCCACACAGGCCCCAGCCACATAGTGCTGCACCAGAAAGCCTGAGCCCAGGGTCCCAGCTCACCAGCACCGGCCAGGCAGGGCAGGGATCACGGTGGAGATGACACAGTGAGCCTCTAAAGGAGAAAATTGCATGATGTATCACCACTCAGGAGCACCCACCAGAGAGCTGTTTAGAGTGAGATTACAGTCTCGGAGGAGACACTCATGCCTCTCGGTCACAGGGTTACTATGATGATGCAGTCGCAAGCTTGTATGCGGGAAGAAGGAGGGATTTAAGTGATGGCCAGAAAAACAAGTTGGATCAAACCTCCACAAACTCTGTGCAGATTAACCCAGATTCCTGAGTTTCCTGCTCGGAGGTACTTGAAATTGGCCAAATTGATTTTTTCCCTTGAACAAAAGAAGGAAAATGGGAGAGGATGGAGTTTAAACTTTAGCTTCAAGTTTACAAGCAGCATTTTAGATTGAAGCAATACAAAGCTCCCCAAAATAAGAGTTTGTGCAGTCCAGAGGTCTTGATTCTACTCACACCAGTTCTATATTAGCATGGCTATATGGATTTCTCTGCATTTGCTGCTGACTTACAGAGACGCAAGGGAGAGAAAATTGGACTCAGTCACAGTCTTTCCCCTTCATCCTCTTCATAGTCAAAGTCTTTTTTTCTTTTTTTCCCCCTTGTAAATTCTTATTACTAACACAGGAGGGGAAAAAAAAATCCCTGGGATCCCTGGCACATTCTCGGAGTGGCTGCAGCCTCATCGTGGATGACTAGACAACCGCCACTGTGCCACATAATGAGGAGCACACATGCTGCACCGGGAGATACTAATGAGGGAGCTACAGCCCCCTTAGCCCTCTCCAGTAAATCCGTGTCTGCAAGCCATGTTTTATTTATCAGGCTTATTATGGCAGCACTAAGGAGTCATTTGAAAAGGGCTGCTGTTGTCCCAGGCACTACACAGTCCCTGCTTCGACCAGCTTCCAGGGGAGATGGATGAGGCTGGCAAAAGGTAGGGAAAAGGGACGCTACACACATACTATGTGAACAACGCCGCGGCAGCATTTATCCCATCAGCTCCTATTTGGGTGGGGGGTCAGCCTGTTTTCACCTCCTGGTGTTAGCTGAGCGCTTCTTGGGAGGGATCCCAGGCCTTGGTGAACAGATTGAAGCTGAACTTGCAATGATTTCTAGAAATGCTGCTAAGGAAGTGAGGACTTTGCAGGCCTGGAGAGACTTGAGTGCAATCTGCAGAGCCCAGAGACTCAGAGAGGCTTCACTTGAGCCTCTTGAGACAGTCACCTCCCTCCTCCTGCTTCCAGCAGAGCTCCTGTTGTACTCCCATGCTTTCACCATGCACACAAAACACCGCTGCTCTGCACCAAGGCATGCCGCTGCAGCGCCCTGCTTGTGCTGCTGCTGGCAGCGTGCGGTCTCACTCAGATCTGCATGCGTGCCAGAGCAAAAGGGGATTTACAGTCCCTGCCCCCTTCTCCAAACATCCTCTACCTGACCAGGGGATTCTCTCCACTTTGGAGAATCCCCTCTCTCACAGAGGACCAATATAAAGAGGAATAAAAGGCAGCTAAATGAAAGATAGAAGAGAGATGAGTAAAGCTTTGCAAAATGTATACTGCAGGTCTCAGCAGGACTCTGACAAATTGGTCTGCATTCCTTTAACATATTAGATTTCCACTTAGCCTGTTCATTAGCAAGTTAAGCTACAAGGGCTGATTACATGAAACTTATGAAGAGGCATCAATTAAGACGATAAATTCACATAACATTCCTTCTGGATGAGAAATGATGGGTTTCCTTGGTTCAGCGTTTGGTACAACTGGACTCAGTTTCAGAAAGAGAAAGAAGAAGAGAGAAGTGTTAAATGCATGCATCTGTACTGCCACCCAAAATGATGGAAGCAGTTCACAAGTTTGAAGAAAAATGTATGTCAGATAGGAATAGAAGGAAACAACTCTCAGTTTCCAAGGCTGAACTCTAATCTGCCATGTCACATCGACAACAAATTAAAAGAGGAAGTGAAATTCCCAAGAGATGTTGCTCTTACAAGGCCGGCCCAAATGGTGTTCCCAGGCTGCGGAATGCAACACTAAATATTTGCACATATTTATCACTTTTCACCCACACAATATCTCATCTTATTTTGCAAACACTGTGCAGCAGAACAACTTTCTAACCGTCAAAGTGTAGCCATCGCTGGTCTGCAATGTGCCAGTGGCACCTATTTTGTGCCAGCATGCGTCCTGGGAAAACTGTTAACAAAGGCGGTTTGTTATCCTGTTGCCACCGAAGAGAGAATTTAGATAGGCCTTGCAGATGGTATGCAAACCCACACGAGCTGACAGAATCATCTGTCTTTTCTTGGAAAACACTGAGCAGCTGCTGATGTCGCAGGAGGAGACAGGCCACCAGCAGTATTGTTTCTGCAGCAAGCCTTTGTAGCACCAGCCTTAGTGATACTGCAACTTAATACTGATGTATATCTAAGTTAACTAGTTAATACTAGTTATAGCTCTGTAACGGTAGCAGATAAATAGTAATAGCAATAGTTCACCCCTGATACCCTTCATGAGTCAGCCACAGAAAGAAGGCCCTCATCCAGAAAGTGCTGAACACCACAAGCCCTCATTCATTTCAGGGAAAATGAAAGGGTTTTAGCAAATATAATTACATATTCGTGACTCCTCCTTTCCTGAATAGCAGTACCAAATCTATTCAAGTGGAAAGTCATTTTCACCCCCACACTGCTGGGCTCATAGTCAGTAACACTCCAGCCGCTGAGGCACTAGATGAGGGCTTCTGTCATTTTGGTTTCCTTATCCAGGACCCTGTGCTGGGTGAAGGTGAACGTTTACTGTTTCCTGGCCTGGCAGATAGCAAATAGCAAGCTTCCTTATTGCTCAGCACATGAGATAAGGAGTTGCCAGCTGATTCCACTTCCAGGCACTGCAAGGCCACGATAACCACATCATTCTGAAGAGGAAATATTTTAAACAAATGCTGCTTGCACATGAAAGTTTGTGCCTCAAATGGGATCATCTTTTCTTAAGAGGAGAGGGAGATGGAAAAGTGCTGCTTCTTTTTCTCTTATGTGCACAGCCATTGCAATTCCACACCACCCGAGTTCGAAATACATGCTCCTTTATTTCGTTCCAACCAAAAAGCAATCAAACCTACTCAGGCTTGTGTTAATGATATACATTATACATACCAGAGACATTTACACTGCATATCAAAATCGATCAGAACATAAGGAAGTTAAAAAAAAAATAAAAGACGATTGCCTTATGCTGTGAAGTTTGACTCAAGCATGATCTCTCCCAGCCTAATGGCTCAGAGAAGACACATGCCAGCACAGGCTCCAGTGCTGCATTAGCGCTGCACTGAAATGGGGTAACATTCACAGTCAGAGGTGGGAGCAGACCGTACGAAAGGACATTTTGGGAAGAGGGCAGGTGGGGGTGAAATTACTTTACGCTCAGGTCGTAACTTGTGTAGTATCATCACCCTGAAGACACAAATGCTTCCTCATCTGGTGCTTTTGCTACAGCCACATGCTTCCCATGTCTTCAGGCTGCAGCTCCAGGCTGCTTTATTTCTGTCACATTCTTCTCCTCCCCCAAACAGTATGTTGTAACCACAGGTAAAGTCTTCAGGTTTCATTTGTTTGGATTTCTTTTCTCTTCTCTTCTCTTCTCTTCTCTTCTCTTCTCTTCTCTTCTCTTCTCTTCTCTTCTCTTCTCTTCTCTTTTCTAATCTGGACAGGAAAACTAGATAACGAACCAATTCTTCTTGTTCCTCAAGATTTATCTCTTTTTCCAATTTACTGAATGTTCAGCACCCACTGTATTTCAATTAAAGGCAGCAAAATTGTTAATGGTGTATTAATGACACACTACGCCTATATAAAGACACAAATATATGTTGTGGCCAATTTTCTGGCCTGCTGAGATGATTATTTTTTCCTCCCATAGTTAATTATCTGCGAACAGATGATAATTTTTTACCAGCCCGTATCTCTTGCTACTGCCTCACCACAAGCACTGGCAGCTCACGGAGGGCGCCCGGCCGCGGTTCCCACTGTCACGCAGCCGGTTTGTACCCCAGTGCTCAGAGAACAGGCCCACTCCTCCCCTCGGGCTGCGGTCTGGCGCCGGGAGGCTGAAGCAGCCGCGGGGGCAGACAGACACGCGGCGGGAGCGCACGGTCAGCCAGCCCGGGAGGGACGGCAGGCCGAACCGCGGGCACGCACTGGGGAAGCGCAGTCGGAGCGGGGTATATACGGTGTGGCGGGCAGGCTTGGCCTATCCGCCCCGGCCGCGCCTCGGCGCAGCGCTAACACCGCGGGCCGGCACCCCCGGCGCCCTACAGGCCACGGCCGCGGGCTCCCCGCCTACCGCCTGTTGGTTGATCCGTTGCCATGGCAACACGCTCACTCCCCCCCACCCCCAATCCGTTCCGCCCCACGTGACCCACGGCGGCTCTCCCCGCCAGCCCTCCTGTTACCAGGGCCGCGCGAGCCGGCGGGCAGGGCTGCGTGGGAAGCGGCCTGTTCATTCCGATTGGCTGCTGCCAAGCTCTCTGATTGGCAGGGGGCTGTTGAGCCCGGCCAGCCGATTGGCCGGGCCCGGAGGTGAGGCTGTGGGGTGATGGCGGCAGCCCGGCGGCCTGTGCCAGGCGACCCTCCACAGACAGCCCTGGTCCGCACACAAAGGCCGCCCGAGGAGGGCTGGCACGGCACGGGACAGAACAGGACATGAGGGCCGCGGAGGAGCCGCCGCCGCCGCTCGGTGTGCCGCTGTCCGAGCACCACCAGGCCCCCGTCCGCCTCCCCGCCGGCTCTCTCTCAAGTGCCGCTAGGTGCACTCGGAGCGGGGAGTGCGGGCGGCGCGGCCGTCACGCTCGCCGCGCGCCCAGCGGCCAATGGGAGGCCTGGGCGAACGCGAGCAGCACGCGGAGCCCGCGTGTCCCCGCCGCCTGCCCTGTCAATCACTTCCCTCGCTCCGCTCCCGCCCTCCTCCCCGGTCCGGCGTGGCCCCGCCTCCCGCCCGGCCGTGGAGCGGATAACCGGGGGGACACGTGGCGGTGCTGAAGTGTTTGCGGGTTTCGGCACTGTGTACCCCGCTCTTGTGGGGGGTGGTGGAGCTGCCGCCGCCGCAGCACGGGAACGGGAACCCGGCTCCCCCTGGGACCCACCGCGAACTCCGGGGGGAGCGAGTTGCCGGGGGGTTGATATGGGATGGGTTATGTAGCGTTGTGCCGCCAGCCCGGCCAGTCCCGGCCCCTTCCCTCCCCCGCTGCGGGGCGAGGGGCGGAGACGGCGCGGCCGCCGCCTTTATCTGTGGTGGCGGCGAAGGGGGTGGCACTGGGGAACACCTTGTTTTAAGATGGGTGCTATAAATACGGCGCTGGGGATGGGATCAAAGCCACGGGCGGCAGCGGACTGACGGCTCGGCCGGCAGCGGCTCCGGACTACGGTGGGTGCCGCAGCCCTTTTTCCCTTTTCACGCCAAGAATCGGTGTTTCCTCGCCCGGGGCCCGCTCGAGCTGCTGTTTACCGGCGCGGTGCCGGTGTGCTTTCCCCTTAGCCGGCCCTAGCACGCGGCAGGAGCTGTGGATTTGGGGGTGGTTTTTGCGTTTTTACTCTTTCCGCGCGGGGAAAGCGGCAGCAGCGAGCGCCGCGGCTACATCCGGCGCACCGGGAGGCTGTCGGGGTTTGGGAGGGCGAAGATAAGGGACGAGAAGGGGAACCCTGGAAACGGAGAGAGGGCCGAGGAGGGAGGCGGAGGGGGCACTGACGGGAGGACACGGGCCGGGAGAGGGAGGGAAGGAGGGAAGAAGAGCAGCCTCTAACCCTGGCGCCTGCCGCTGCCGCCCCCCAGCAGATCTCTGCTCGCCAGCAGCCGCAGAGCCAACCCTAGCCAGCGGAGGAGGGCGGCTGGTGCCGGTAGAGAGGAGGCGGTCGTCGCTGGAGGAGCCCCGCGGTCCGAGCTGCCTGGCCTGGCCTCGTTTCTCATGTCCTCCGGCTCGACCACCGTCATGATGCAGATTTGCGACTCGTACAGCCAGAAGTACTCCCTCTTCAACGCCATGAACCGCTTCATCGGCGCCGTCAACAACATGGACCAGACCGTGATGGTGCCCAGCCTGCTGCGGGACGTGCCGCTGCTGCTGGAGGAGCTGGACGCGGCGGGCGCCGTCTGCCCGCAGCGGGAGGCCGCCCTGCCCACCGGAGACCCCGGCGCCTATTTCTCCCGCAGGGACATGTACAGCCATTACATGCTGCTCAAATCCATCCGCAATGACATCGAGTGGGGCGTGGTGCAGCCGCCGGCCGGCGAGGAGGCGGCCCGCAAGAAGGACAAGCTGGGGGGCGGCGGGCCCGCAGAGGAGGGCGAGGGGGAGGAGGACCTGGAGCAGCAGTTCCACTACCACCTCAGCGGACTCCACTCGGTCCTCTCCAAGCTCACCCGCAAGGCCAACGTCCTCACCAACAGATACAAGCAGGAGATCGGCTTCAGCAGCTGGGGGCAGTAAGTGGGGGAAGGCGACCACCGGCACCGGTACGTCGCTCTCCGACGCCGATGCTGCTGCCGCTGCCGGCGCGGTAGCAGGGTGTGCCCCGGGGCTGGCGCTTCCCAGGACTGCAGCCGGTTTTCTACCTACGCACAAGCCAGAGAGAGAGATGTAAATTAATCAGTACTAGTTTATTAATTATCGCGCCCCCCCCCCCACGTCCTTGTTTTTTATTGTACGGTATGGGGCGAGCGGGTGCCGCTCCTCTGCGGGAGGGGAGGCCGCACCCGTACATGTACGAGGCAGTGGCATAGCTGGCGGATAGGAGGCTCGGATGCAAGCCGATGAATATGACAAAACTGGCATCAAATTGCTTCTGCTATCCGGGCGGGAACCAAGTGGGCTAAGGAGCATCCCTCTGTGGCGGGATGAATGGTGGGTCACACGGTTGTACATGTGCTGGAGCTTATTTAATACTTTTTTTACTCAGATGTAGAGTATATTCTAAAATAAATGCAAATGTATTAACTGAAAATGACTTAAACTTTTTGGTATGATTTATGTTTGTTTCATTAAATGATATTTTTAACGTCTGGAATTCTTCTCTTTTTCTAAATTACTTCCAGAGCTGCCTTACTAGACACAGAAATCTGTGCATGTGCATGTGCAAGAGAGGGGGTGTTGTGGCTTTTTTTTTGTTGCTGTTTCCCAAAGGGAGGGATTATGTAGTGATGGTAACTCCGCGTTATCTAAAATGGATGAATGACCGTATGAGCTGCACCGTACATGGCCTGAGTTCTGGTAAGCTGTTCGCAGCTGGACAGTCCAGTTGCTGTGCGTTAATGCTGCCAGGAAGGTCAGTGCCCCTTTAACAAAATCCGAGAAGCTCAAGTATGGTTGGTTACTCTGCAGGCAGGGATTCATGGAGGTTGGAGCAAAGCCAAGGAATGACTTGCTTTTTTCGGGAAGTATCTTAATGTACCGTGGGGAGGTCTTTTATCTCCTTCCGAATAGGTCTGGGATACTTGCCTCCCCTACCTCTTGAATGTCTTTCGTCTATAATCCTCCTTGGGTACTAGAGGTTAATTGGGTTTATATTACCCAAATTGTATTCAGTTGTTTCTGCCTTTTTTTTTTGTTTTCGTTTGCTGAAGTAATATGCCTCAAAATTGGGTGGTTTATCATGTCGAAATACTAAAAGTGTACTTTCTGATGACAACAGAATGTGTGCATATCACAGAGCATAACCATTTAATAAATATATATGGCCTTCCATAACATACAATGTTTTCTTGGGCACTGAATTGCCAAGTTTGTAGACCTACTGGAATTTCACTTCGTACAGCCATCAAATTTAGGGCTTGTTTAGTTGTTTCAGTTTGTTGAGGGTTTGTTGGGGTTTTTTTTTGGTGCCTTTTTCCTTTAAGAAATAGAAGAATTATTGTTTCAGCTTTAAGGATACTTTGGTTGATTTGCTTTTCAGCCTAGCTGTTAAAACATTGTAGTAAAGCATGAGCTCTCCAGTCATGGTACTAGCTGGCAGAGGTTTGTATAATTAAAGTAGTCAGCCTCTATGTATGTATAAAAGTGTGGATTTTTGGAGGTTTTTCCCTTCTAAGGGAAGTTTGTAGGGCTGGAAGACTTTTAGCTTGGAGATGCCTGTTCTCTTTGTAATGTTGTTAACTCCCTTACCCCTCCCCTCCTGGGAAGATGCCAGGAAAAAAGTCAGAAACAAGGAGAGGATTACCCTGGTTTCCTAACGTGTCAGCTCACCAGTCTTGCCGTAGTCTAATGCGAAAGATGTGGTGCCTTGTGGTGGATGGTGAAGTTTTGTCCTCTGGAAGGGAGGAGAGAGAGAACATGTTCTGCTGCGTGGATCCCTTCTGCCTTGCGCTCAGCCCTCTGGAAACCCTATTACAGGCTCTGCTTGGCAGTGCTGGTAAAACCTCAGAGGAAAGCAGCTAGCACAGTTTCAACAGCGATGCTTTTGAACTCGCAGTTACTTCTCCTGGTATGGATTTAAACAATACTGGTTTAAATATTGCAGGAGAGACAATGTGGTGCTGGTTTAGGATATTGAGTAATGTCAGAGTATTACATTAGTGCAGTATCACCATGAATGATGATGCATCCATTATTGTTGCATCTTAAAAACAAGAGATAAGTTTAGCGTTATTTGGCAGCAAAGGTGTAATTTCCTTACAAGTAAAGCTGTGGGTAACAGAGGAGGCAGGGTGATACCGTGACTCAAGGGTTTGCCTTGCCTGAGTGACTAATGTGCGGTTGCTGAGCTGCACATGGCTCCCATGTGGGGGCCCGGCCGCGGGGCTGGTGCAGTCCGGGTAATCCCAGTTCAGCCATGGCAAAAAGTGCTGAGACTCACAGGAGCAGAAAAGAGACACTGCCATCTCCCACCTGGGGGCAGCTTTAGAATTCCTCTTTTTCAAGGTCAAGAGGGAGGATTGAGGCTCTTGGGAACAAGAAAGAAATCTTGATGACAGGGAGGGAGGGGGAAAACAACCAATAAATACAGGAATGTATTTCCCATGCAAAGGATGTGGAAAAACAACTTAGCCTAAAAGTGGCAATTAAGTAAATGCTAGTTCCCGATGTTGCAGCAAGCAAGGATGAGATTGCAGAGTCTTCATGCACTGATTTTTCTATGTTAGGTGCTAAAATAGGAAAAATTTCCATAATACAATTAGGTTTATTGTTAAGAATTATGTTTTCTTTTGAAGGACTGGATTATTTTAAGTGCTCCTGATCGGGCACAGAGTTCAGCAAACCTTTAGTCTGCTCTGGGACAGTGATTCTGGCACTTGTAAGTGATAGTGACAAATGACATCAATCTAAAGTAAAAGTATCTTTATAATGTCAGACACTTTGGTAAGTGGTCTTATTTCCAAGGCATGCATGAACAAAAAGACAACTTGTCAAACTACCATAACCATGCACAAAATGGAGGAATATACACATGCACTGTGAGAAGCAGTTGTCATTTTTAGATCACCTAAATAAAATAAACCCAATAGACAGTAAGGCAGACGTTAGAAGAGTGAAAAAATGAGATTCAGAACAGTTTGCACTTACAAATTGATTACAGCAGAAAGGTATATTACAGCCAAGGAGCCGCAAGGACGTTGCTCATGAGATGCATCAGTTAATATATAAAAGTGCCCAGTACATGTCATTACGCTTTATGAGTCAACTCTTTATTTTGGTGTATACAAAAGAAGAGCAGTGGAGGAAAGAGCCAAGCTTTTGTCTCAAGGCCTATCTGTATGTATATATGTACAAAAATAAGGACATTGGGGGTGGCTGTGAGTTCTGTGGGAAGAACAGCCTTTCAAAACCTGCTTTGACTTGGATGGATGGCAGGTCTCTGCTGGACTGTGTGTGCATTTCAGGAATCCTATCTGCCTCTGGCACTATAAGGTTTTCTCCATTACCCTCCAGAAGTGGGCTGCAGTATCCACTTCTGCCCAGGAGCAGATTAAAAGTCTGAAATCAGTATCTTGACACCCACTAGGACTAGACCCACCTGCTGCAGTCCCATGTGCTGGATGGGTTGTGTTTCTCCTCTGCCTCCTCAGCATACAAACCCCTTCTGCTGCTGCAAAAGGCACAGCATGGTCAGTGCTTGGTGGAAAGCAGCAGGTAAGTCTGAGTCAGGCTAGGCTGCCAACTTCCTGCTTTCCCTCTGAAAGTTTTTCCTTGCAGAAGGTTTTAAACAGATCAAGATATCTGTGTTTTGTGGTTTATTTCCCTGCCCCCCCAGGCTCTTGCACCAAGACACATGAGTCATCAGTAGCTTGGCTTCGCTGAAAGATGCACTAGTGTTAGTGCCAGATGGAAGGTTACATTAGGATGTCATTACTATGGAGTTAAGCTTAGCACCCTGTTCTACTAGCAGAGGAAAAAAGAAAGGGATAGTAATCTCTTCATGCCTGTGGTTTCTGTGGAAAAGTCTGCAGTGATTTTCTCATACAGACTTACTTCACTAAAGCACTGGGGGGGGGGGAGAGAGAAAGAGTCTGGAAATGCTGCTTTTTCT
Source organism: Loriculus beryllinus (assembly GCA_039877255.1). Lineage (NCBI taxonomy): Eukaryota > Metazoa > Chordata > Aves > Psittaciformes > Psittacidae > Loriculus > Loriculus beryllinus. Next base: position 65,313 of record JBCJKH010048063.1, on the reverse strand, counting down.
GATTTATATCTTTAAACATCGTATCTTTTTATTTTTATTATTTATATCTAGCTAACAGTGTGCTAGGCAATACATTCCAACAAGCTCAACGATCTCAGGTGATAATACACACGGGAAAAAAGAAGAGTATGATGGGTTATAACCTGCCATAAAATCTGACGGGATTGCAAGCAAGGTGAGTGTTGCAAAAGCAGTTCCAGCTTCACATGTGTTTTTCTCTTATTTATTATTGTCGCTGCTAAACAAGCAGAAATACCTGATGCATTGGTTCTAAATGTTGCAAAATAATTTTCCTTCCAGACCACAGACTTGCATGACAAGTTTAGGTCAAAATCAGTTTTAAGTTATAAACTCCTTTCCAAAAGGAAATTTGTGCACAGTAGTGCAGTAATTGTATATGTTTTTGTTGGTAGCCAACTACCAGCGTTAACACACGTTATAAAAAGTAATATTCCTTCTCTGTTCAGACACACTCGTAATTATTTGACCTGGAGTCATAGGATGAGGAAAACACCTTCTAGTTTTTGTGTTCTTGAATTTCGTTCTGAAAGAGATGTCACAGAAGAAGCTTGGAAAGTTTAGAGAGAAAATAGGTGCCTCTGGATTAAATCACAAAACAGTGAATGAGCTTGCCTTATAATGTTTGTAAGGTTTGTCACAGCATCAATTAAAGCATTGTATCTTTCTATCATGTTTATCTACATACATCTGATTCTGATATAATTCTTTCATTTTGTTCAAGCCTGTTATCAACTTTCGGTTACAAACAACAGGGTTGATGACCCACAGGCACAGACACACCCCTTAAGACTAGCTGAGCCTTTTCAAGCGCATCTCCTTTTCCATCTGTGTTTGAACTGAGAAGATGGGCAGAGTGCCTGAAGCTGTGATTCAGGGTATGTTGCAGCAGCATGGCAACCCTCTTGCTGTGGGACTGCTGTTTGGCTGTTGATTTATGTGCTGGAGCGGGGAGAGGATGCAAGGTAAAGCTTTTCTTCAGGGGTTTCCTCCAGATTGTGCTGTGGTGGAGAGGGAGAAAGTCAGTAACCAGTGTGGTTTTTCCATGTGTGCAAAGAAAGGGAAATGATGGAGCATCTTTTCACCCCTCCAGAGCTGAGGGCTGGTGCCCGTACACAAAAGCTTTCCACCACGCTCAGGGCAGAGAAGATTTATTTGAGGTCTAAGTTAACAGCTTTCATGGTTTATCAAAACACCTGGGAGTTGACAGATTAAAGACTTGCCGAGTCTGCAGTCGTCTGCCAACAAGCAGATGTTGCACGGATGGACGCTGTTTCAGTGTGAAGATAAGGTATGTTGGATAGACTACACCTTTCCCGCTTTTTTATGGGTCTGTAGGAAGCTTGGCCAGCCAGCTGGTTTCACTTGTACCATACTTGGAGGAGATTTCACTGGAATCCAAGAATGATCTTTTTTTTTTGTATGCAAAGAAATAGTTCATAAGTATTTCAGTGTAAAATTCTTCTCCGCTCATTTCTCTTGCAGGTAGGCGGCCTAAATGCAGATCCAAGGAGACACAAGGTCTCAATTAGATGTAGCTCAACAAAAGCAGTTTTTCAAGGTTTAATATCTGTGCTTCTGCAATATTATATTTCACCTTACATTTGAAATGTCTTCCCCAGACTTGTCATCACAAAGAGCATTCTCTCCTCAAAGTCTGGAACTAAAATCTGGTTTTCTTCTGTTTTCAGGCGTATTGAGCAACCTACAGAGCTTCCTGTGCTCTGGATGTCCTGATTTGGGCTGGGATGGAGGATACTGGACTAGTTTGCATTTTATTCTTATTATTAGACTATTTTGAAATGAGAATGCATGTACTTCTCATAGCGCATACTTCTTGTTGTTAACTGAAGAGCTGGGCAGACATGCGCTAACTAGTTAGAGTACACTGACAGGTACAGTGGAATATGGCTTTTTTGCAGGGCTAGTTACAAACTTGCTCATTTAGAGCACTGAAGATAGAAGCCAACAAAGCCACCACCAACTCAACAAAGTTATCAAGTTAACTGCTACAAAGGAACCTGCTTCTGCAGCTGTGAACAGCCCACACAAGGACAGTGGCATAGCCTTTCTTTGAGACAAAAGACTCTGTCTTTTAGCTCAAAGTATGAAGTCCATCTATGGACAGATTTTCTTATCTGAGTACCCAGCAGTAGGTAATAAGATGTCTCAAGACACCTACTTCTCGCTTTCCCACATGTGCTGGCCATCACCTTCTTCTTATGTACTCTTCTTTATTCCCTGAAGGCAATTTCTAGTATGGACTTGTCCCTGTGTCTTTCCATTTTCTCTGTCCCATCTTTCTGAGACTTTTTCTTCCTGAAACCAAGCTCATTTCCTCACCCAGCCAAGTCTCAGTTTTGAACTGAACTGTAATTGGTAATAGTAGTGTATTAGGTGATTTCATGATAAATCCTTGTTTAAATCATATAATTAAATCTGGCTTCTTTTATTAATCTGTTATTTTTCATGCAGAGGCACTGCTTTTTCAGAATTGTCTTATATTGATGGCAATCACCAATCCATACTTTGAGAAATATCTAAGTGCCTAAATAGCTATGCTGAAAGCAGAGTCAACAATGCAGAAGGCTGGTTTCTGTTGCTAATGTGTACTATGCTCATCTTTTGATGTGCCCTAATAATTGCCATTAGTATTAATTGTAGCGTCACACTCACACTGAGAGAAAAATACACCCTGTAGTGAGCCTGTATAGCAACAAGGAAAAGCAAGGGAGCTGGCAGATCATGGCCTTTTCATTTATGATGCTGGCTTTTGTATTCAAGTAATGTAAAATTCAGGGTAATGCAAAAAATGCCTTATTTAAAGAAGTTGAGAAGTCTGGTTTCAATAAAACAGACAGTGTGTTTCAGCTTTGACTGATATTGTTAATATAGGAATTAGCAAAGACTAAAATAATTCCTCATTTAGATGAATGTAGACATGTAAGTCTGATTTTTAAAACCAAACTAAGAACACATGCACCATTTTCAAAGGGCTATGTATTGTAAAACCTGGAGGTGGCTATTTCATAGCATCACAGAATGGTTCCGATCAGAAGGGACCTCAAAAATTATCCAGTTCCACCCCCCTGCCACAGGCAGGAACACCTCACACTAGACCAGGCTGCTCAAAGCCCCATCCAGCCTGGCCCTGAGCACTGCCAGGGATGGGATATCCGCAGCTTCTCTGGGCAACCTGTTCAGAGCACCAAGAGGGTTGGTCCCGTCTTCTCTGCTGACCCCCACCCCTGACCCTGTGAACTCCATGTTTCCATTGTGTTGGCACGAGTGCTCATACAGCAATGGAGTTACCAGGCCAGGGAGCTGCTCCAGCTGAAAATTAGCAGAGGAAAAAAGCTTTCAGCTGTACTAATTCCCTCATTCTGCAGAAGGTGTAGCTGTATAGGCTGCAGGGTCAAAGTTGAGGAAGGGTTGGGAACACACTGCCAGAAGGCAGAGTGGGAGCTCCCCACTTAGCAGGCACTTTCATGTAGATTAAGCGGGTTGTGAAAGTGTCGTCTGAGTCCCATCTTCAAAAGAGAGTGGTGTGCTGATGAGTTTGAGTATCACTGAAACCGGCAAGTGCTGGGGCCAAGATCCCAAGCACAGCTTGGGCACAGCAACATGCACTGATTGGTGTGTCACCTCATTCCCAGGCACTGGCTTGATGAAGGGATTGCGTGCACCCTCAGTAGATTTGCGGAAGACACCAAGTTGGCTGGGAGTGTTGATCTGCCGAAGGATAGGAAGGCTCTGCAGAGGCATCTGGACAGGCTGGATCGATGGGCTGTGGCCAATGGTATGATGCTCAGTAAGGCAAAGTGCCAGATCTCACACTTGGGCCACAGTAGCCCCCTGCAATGCTACAGGGCTGGGGAAGAGTGTCTGGAAAGCTGCTGGGTGGAAAAGTTGCTGGGGGTGCTGATTGACACCACTGAACATCAGCCAGCTTGTGCCAAGGCAGCCAAGAGGGCCGATGGCATCCTGGGCTGTATCAGCAATAGCACAGCCAGCAGGACCAGGGCAGTGATCATCCATCCCCCTGTACTGGTGAGGCTGCACCTCAAACACTGTGTTCAGTTCTGGGTCCCTCACTGCAAGAGAGATATTGAGGTGCTGGAGTGGGTCCAGAACTCGAGTTGTTTAGCGTGGAGAAAGCTCAAGGGGGACCTTTTTGCTCTCTATAACTACCTGAAAGGAGGGTGGAGCGAGGAAGTGGCTGGTATCTTTTCCCAAGTAACAGGTGATAGAACAAGAGGTAACAGCCTCAAGCTGCACCAGGGGAGTGTTAGACCGGATATTAGGAAAAATTTCTTCACCAGAAGGGTTGTTAAGCATTGGAACAGGCTGCCCAGGGAAGTGGCAGAATCACCATCCCTGGAAGTGCTCGTAAACCATGTAGATGAGGTCCTTAGTGACATGGTTTAGTCCTGGGGTAAAGGTTGGACTTGATGATCTTAAAGGTCTTTTCCAACCTAGTTGATTCTATGATTCTGCTCTGTGCTTCTCATGCCAGAGACTTCAGTCCCTATGCTCCCTGTGCCATCCGCTTGTGCAGCTGGGAGTGGGACTCGGCACCATGGCATGAACCACTTGGTGCAAACACTGGGAAGACAGGGCTGGTTTCACCTGGAACCTCCAGTGCTTGGATGCCTTAATCCCCTTGTGGTGGCCATCACCAACGGGAGATACTTCCAAGTAGTCTTTAAGAACAAGGTATTCTTCTCCTTTGGAGTACAGATGACAGCGATGCTGCCCCAGCTGCCAGGCAGCTTCCCAGCAAGGGGAAGCTACTGTGAATAGCTTCCCGAAGAGCACCTGGAGTGTTTTACAGAGCAGTGTTGCCAAGTACGCCATGGTAGCATTTTTTGCTTGATAGAGAAGGCTTTAATATTTATGGAGTGTGTGGGAGGGTAAGAGGAAAGAGCAACAGGAACGCCGCATTCATCTTGTGCAGGCACCGACGCGTGCCAAGGCCCAGGCCTTGATGCAGGGATGGGAGCCCAGAATTTGCCCACCCTGAAAGTGCCCTGAGCACAAAGTCTGTCTTGTTCTCTAATTAAAGGATGCCATGCAAAATAGGCTGCAACTGGAGGGCTGAGAGCCAGGAGAGCAGGTTGCTCCTGAAGCGACAGGAGCCACTCTGCAAGGAACCTTGAGAGATGAACACTCAGAGGATTGAAAATAAGGTCTCTTCTAGCCCTCAAAGGTGCTACTGAGCTAAAGGCAGAGTATTTTGTGAGGAGCCCTTATCAGCAGACATGCTCTGAGACCACTGATGAGGCTAAAACCGTTTCCCTCGGGGGTTGTGATTTAGAGGCACAGATTTCAGCATGGCTCCCTTCTCTGGCTCAGCTCCCCTTCTGCAGGAGGTAGGATCTGTTTGTGCTACTGGAACAACCATGCTGCTTCTCTTTTTTCCACGTCACTGTGTAAAGCAAAGTGTTCTGTTGCTGCTGCTGCAACCAATGTGGGTAAATTGCTGAGGAAGGCAGCCTCTCCCACCCAGTTTTGCCCTATTCTCTCTGCTGGGTAGGCAGCACTGCCTGGTGATGATTTTCCCAGATAGCCTGCCTCTCATCCCCTCCATGTGGCACTGGAGTCTTGCCATGCCCCACTCCATCTCTCCTCCTCTTTTCCCTCCCTACCCTTAGAGCAGCTGTCTGGAAAACACAGGAGGATGCAGGCAGGAGCCCATACCACCAGGAACGCAGAGGATCCTGCCTTCATGGGAAGGGGGACCAGAAAGGAAGCCTCTGTTGTGAGAACAAGAGTGCTAATCTGTTCCAACCTGGCTTATCTCCCCCAGGTTCTGAAGCCAGCCTTGCCTAGTATGTGAACTCTTTCTGAAAGAGATGCCAAACAGTGCAGTGCTTGCAGGAATAAGGTGCTTTTGTCGGGCTGTAAACAACATTTTAGAGAGCTGAGAGGTTTGTTGTGAAAGCACTGATAACTATGTTCTTTTGCACTGTCGCTGCTTGGTGGATAAAGAGAATGGAACAGAGAGCTTTATATTTTGAAATTAAATGTTTTTGTTCTGCCTTTGCATCATTTACCATATCTCAGACCTGGAGCGGTGCCTAGATGGATGCTGTGACCCCTGATGTGCCTGGCAGTTGTCAGGAGCTGTTGCACAGGCCAGGGAGCTGCTGTGCAGGGCTATGTGACCCTGGGCAGCCTTCCTGCCCAGCTTCCCTTCACGTGGAAAGTGGGAGGCAGGGGACGATGTTGTTTACTAGGCCCCCATCTGACAAGGAGTCAGAATGTAGGATAAGGAAGATGCCTTGACGTCCACAGTGCCCTTTTGGTCTGCTTGTACGTAATGGCTTACCCAGAAAATCCTGGGGAAGAGTTCCCATCAGAAACATGGCTAAGGGCCCTGACCCATTGGCTGAGCTAAGCTATCGCAGAGAGTGAGGATGTTGATGACAATGGGAGCCTGTCCTCTGCAGCAAGGCCTGGGCTTCAGGGGCTACCATAACAGCTCCCTACTTCTCCTCCTCTTTCTCCTTTTCCTCCTCCTTCTCCTCTTCCTTCATTTCCAGGTGTAGTGCTTTTCTCCATGAAAACTAGGTTTGTAGAGACTAGCTGTCAGACTCTGAAGCACTTGCTGCTTTTGTGTATTTTGGACAGGATCCCCTTCCATCTGCATTGATGCAACTATTGTTTGTATACACAGTTTTAAGAAGGGATTTCCCTTCTTTGCTTCTTACTCCTTTTAATATCATGTAGCAGCTAGAAGCAGGGAATAAAGACTGGCACCATATGACCAACCAGCTGTCTGTGGACTTTCAGAACATATTGTGGGGAATACAATGTGACTACCTTTGATGCTTCATCATTCAGTCTGTGTTGGCTAAGCTATATGCTGTCTTCTTTCCATTCAGTTCCCATGTGCTGGGTCAGTGCATGATTTATGTGGCAGTATTTTGGATAAAAAAAAAAAAGGTTATGTGGTCCATCTCCAGTGCATAGTAAGAGCCTCTTCTGGGAAAAGCAGCATGACTCATGCTCTCTGAGCATTTACTGCCAAGTCATCCTTTCTGTTGTAGAGCAATGCCATCACTTTTCTCTGTTTCCCTTTTCTAAATTGTTTTTAAAGGAATGAGAGTGGCCACCTTTACTCCAGCCCCAAAGTAGCAAACGCAAGTGATCAGGAGTGAGAACACAAAAGGATGTGGAGCAAAGTTAAGTATAGATGCCACGTGTTGACTAATGCCAAAGTGATGGTGAGTTGGCTTTGACCTCATTCTTCTCAGTTTTCTCTGAAGAGGAAACACAAATGCATTTTAAAGGTCTTTTCCATTACTTGTGGGTAGTAAGGATATATGAAGATAGGTAAGTATTCTTCAGTTCCCACTAGGAAATCAAGACGCTCTTACAAAGGGAAAAAAAAAGCACCCAGAGGTGTACTGAGAACATAGTGCATGATCTGTCACTTCTGCTCAGGTCCCTTCAGTTCACTGCAGCAGGAAAAGGCACTTAGTGGGCACTGGGGCAAGGCTATTCTCTGTGCCCCTGAAGGCATTTATTAGATAAGGGCTTTTCTGAGGGTGCTTCCTAAACTCTGCTTTGTGGTACAGCCGGTCTCCAGAACCATTAGGCATAAGCTCTTCAGGATGAAGTTTAATGTGTAGAGATCCCCAAGAAACTGATCACAAAAGGGGGGACATTTTTTCGGGAAAGAGTAAAAGTCCTTTCATTACTAATCAGATGAAATTACTCATTTCTAGGAAGCCACATTTTCTCTGAATTGGCAGAGCTGACTTCCCCCAGTATACAGATGACAGTATTATACACTGCTACTTTGCCAGCAGAAATACTGCCTTAGTTACTCAGAAATATGTTGTGTTTTATTTGACAAGTGGTAAAAACATGGTCTGCTATACTTCTCTTTAACATTCTGATTTTTTTAAGCTACTACTGAGGTGCACTCCTATGCATTCACCTATTCGAGGAGGGTAGGTTCTCATAAAAACTGTATGATGATTGTTATTGATTTTTACCAATAATGTTCTTTTTTTGTCTGTCCCTTTTTCCTTTCCTCTTGCATTATTTATACTGTAATCCCTTTTCTTTTTGAGCACATCAACATGATCTTTCTTCCCAAACTGCACACTGCAGTTATAAAGTCTACTGATTTTTGCAAGCAAATTTCCAGCTATTATTTGGGGTTTGTAGTTCATTTGAATGGACATAGAATTATTGTCTTTTCCTTCCTGCAAATATCTCTCTAAATTTATGGAAGCTTGTGGAAAAATACACTGTATTACTTCAGCCTTATGGACTGAGATTAGGACACGCACCTGGTGTCATGCTATACCTGCTGCAAAGGCTCAACACAGCAGAAAGAGCTGCTAACTACATTGCCTGGACTAGAAGGTTTGAGTAATCAAGAGAGTGGAAATTGTGAGTAGCTCATGAGCTGGAGCTGTTCTTATTCCCATCTTGGCTCCTGCTGTAGGAAAGGAGGAGAAATGAAACCTGCAGAAACCTAATTCTAATTGCTAGAACATCATGATGGCAAATACACTAATTTACTGCTGATGCATGCAAAAAGCTGTGGTGGTTAGATAAGGCAAGTCAAGGCAGTCCTAACTTACCAGCACAATTTATTTAACAGAATATAGCTGATTTGAATATTGGTGAATTAAGAGATTTTGAATTAAATTTTCTATAAACCTGCGGGTTGGTTTGCTGTTGCTATTTTGGGTGGTTGGTTTGTTTGTTTGTTTCTTTTCCCCCCTTCTTTCTCCTTCTCTTCCTCTCTCTTTCCTTTTCCTTCTTAAAGAAGCTGGTTGGCAACTCGGGATGTTTTTCTCTCTGCATTTAGCCCCTGTGTTTTGGGGAAATGCTTGCCTACAGCAGCCTAGCCGGGCTTTCGGGGCTGGAAGCCTGCTTTCTAAAGCATGTGTGTAGATTTCCTCCACCTCTGTCCCTCTTCCGCCTTGGAACTGAAGAATCCTCGGGGACATAGGGCTATATTCAGTCCTCTGCTCCACATGTCATCCCCAGCACCCTTCCCTGAATGTTACTGCTTTACCCAAATGGATGCCTCACATCCCATGGAGAGACCAAGAAAAGGCTTTCACACTTGCTTCCCATCTCCTCTCTGCATTTAGGAGGAGGATAGGATACATTTGTATGTCTCCACCCTTGTTGATTTCTACGTTTTTTCCATTCCCTCCCTCCTGGCCTCACAGAAAGACTGGGGACTCTCTTTCTTTGTCTTCTCCTCACAGTTTTTTGAGGACAGAGAGGAGCAGGATCCACTCCTCTTTGCTTTTGTCAGGGCTACTGAATCCCTTCCAGACCTGATCGTTCTTCTCCTGTGATTCAGTTTGGGTGAAGCACAAACTTGCCTTTCCATCCTTACTTCCCAGAATAACACAGATGTTTGGGAGAAGCAGTGGCTGTGGGAAGATGACTTTTTAATGAACTATGAAAAAGAAATAGCTGAGATCATAATGGGTGGATTGTTCTTTACCCTACTCTCTAGGTCAGAATAACCCCCCTGGGGAGTGCCGAGTTGTTTTAGTGAAACACAGATTTCCAGGGAGATCCTGATTACAAGGGAGCAGATCATGTTTCAGGTAACATGGGCTTCCTCTGATGTCCCTTTTTATCCCCCAATCTTCTACAGTCCTTATTCACATCCATTTCTTTCTTTTTTTTTTCTTTTTTGTGCATCCCCTGTCAATCTCTCTTCTCTCATGGGTCTGTTCCTGCTCCTGGGGAGTTTAATCTCAGTCTTTCCATTGACTTGGATGACATTACATCAGGCTTCATGTTCTCTTTTAGGGCAGAGAGAGAGAGGCTGTAAAGCTCTTCTATTTAACTGTGTAAGCCCTAACGACAATTTTTGCTAACCCACAACTCTGGCTCTCTGTTTCCCTAGCAGATAGGGAGGGGCATGGAGGGAAGAGGTGAAACTACTGGATAAAACGACCACACACCAGCCTTTTCAACATAGTTTGGAAAGGAAGAGGGAGGAAACAAGAAAGATCCTAATCTTAATATATAATATATGTTAGGTGCTCACATACAACAGTGGTGGGTGTGGACTGGAAAGCTCAGTAGCTGCCTAGATGGTAGATTAGGCAGATTGTTTGCCTTGAGACTGATAGATGGGAAAGAGCAGGAAAGACACAAGGAGGAGCTGGAGCAGAAGGGTGTGAGGTGGGCAATGGGAAGAAAAGGGTAAAAAGTTCATGCAGAGAAGACAGGCATGGGGACAGGAACTGGGAATGGGAGGACAGTCAGAGGATGCAGGCAAAAAAATGATGGGAAGGTGAAAGCTGTGGGAGTCAATCCAGCTCCCATTAAATATGACAGCATTACTCTTTAGAGATAGTAGGTTTGGCTCATAGGGAGATTTTGAAATAGGACAGAAGGAGGAAAGGACGACTGGTAGACAAAGGACAGGCAAAAAGAAGGAGCTGGAGGAGGAGTAAGCTAAAATGGAAATAGAGAAGAAAGAGCATTAAAAATGAATATTGTGAAGCATGCTTCATATATTGGAAATATGCTGGGAAAAGGAAGAGAGATTGAAACCAGAGCAAAGAAAAATGCATGAGATCATTTTGTGATTTCAGATTTCCATCCTAGGGGATATGAAGAGTCCTGGCTGTGGAGTTGCAGCCTTGAGAAAAAGCTGTGGCACATGTGGAGATGTGCAGGGGAGAAAATAATTACAAACTATAAAATGTACTATTTTATACAGATTAGATGGGACTTCACTTTCCTCTTAAGCTTTATACCCCAGAAGTGAAGTGAGCTGGTAATAGCATGATGGGAAACTAGGTAGGGAAGATGAGGAGTAGTAAGTAAAGGGGCTAATGACCAGATGCTTTACTACAGATCTGTGCCTTGTTGTTGATAGACTCTGACATCTAAGAAAATGAAAGCTTCAGGTGAAGCTCTTCTTGAAGCTGGGGCATTATGAGTCTGTCTCCATTGTGTTTTCTCTGGCATGTGAGTTTTCTGCTGACAAAGCATGACCTCATGCTTCGGTCTTTGCCCCAGGAAGCACATGGATACCCAGCTGCCTGTTCCCACAAAACCTCTGGAAGTTGGGTGTCTCTGGCTGTGTCTGGACTGCGAAACCCCATGAATCTCTGCATTCCTGGGTCACATGTCCTCACTATCGCCCCGTGTGTGGGCAAAACACAGCCTAATGCCAGTGCCCCTGTCACCTCCAAGAGGGAAACATGTACAGGGAGCATGTGGCATGCTCCACCAGGTACTGCAGCATGTTTCACCTCCAAGGTTGCTTAGCTCAGCATCATAGCAGGCATCAATGGGAGTGGTGTGTATAGCTTCACTGCCTGACAGCCTGGAGCTTAATACACATCCCCAAGAGGAAAGGAGGGATGCCAAGCTTTAAGAATCCCAGTAAATCTGTGGCAACACACTTTGAAGAAAGACAGACAAGCAGGTAAATATATTCTATTACAAATACTTCTTAAAAACCTTGTGAGGTGCTGAGAGCATTCAGTGTATACAAATCATGGCTGCAAACTTCCCAAAGCAAATTCCTAAGCCTCCTTTTCTGGTAGTGTCCTTTTCTATCCCAGCAAGTAGGTATAGCCCCTGAGAGTGGCAGAAAGCAGCTTCCTTGACTCTTTAAGGTTTGATCCCAGGCCTAGAGAGTTTGCCATAAAGTAGGATATGTGTAACAAGCTCTCAGGTCCTTTTTGCAGTTGGAAAATAAAGATGTGTGGGGTTTTGGCCACAGCCATCTACAGTTTAAGATCCCTCAATTTTTGTTTTCCTGAGCCACTGCAGCTGTATACGCAGCACAAATTCCCTAAGGCTGGAGGGTTTTTTGTTTCGTTTTCAATCGTGGTGCATTTTGTTCACTGCTCTTCAGTCTGTTTATTGATTCTCAGCTTTTTTCACGGCTTTAAGTGCCTCTTACTTTGTACTCCTCCCTTTCCTCCCTCTCTCTCCCCCCAAAACATACCAGCCTGCATGCTTGTAGGCTGAATCTCAATTTATGTGCTGCCTTTTTAGGAGCATGGGTTTTTTCCCTAAGGCTTGCTGAAAAAGAGCTGTCCATTAAGGGCTTTTTTCTTTTTTTCCCACTGCAGAGTAGGCCCTGCCCTATTTTTCTGGTGGTGGTTGTGGCAGACGTGAAACTGTTGCAGACAAAATGTACTTTTTTCCATCAGCAAGGTTTTGAGTTGTTCAGGGTGAGGCAAATGAGAGCAGGCAGATGGAGGAAGGGTCCCAGTGTTTGGGTACTTTTCAACTCTGGGAATGGACGTATTTAGCAAATTGTTGCTAGTGCCTGTTTCCGCGTGGGGCTGTTCTCTAGCCCCGAATAATCCCCTCTGAGTGCCAGGACTGGCTGTGCTGTTTGGCTGCTGATCCGTCACTTCCCAGCACTTGAATAACTGCTACAAAGCAGCTATTCCAGAAACAACATTGCTGTGAGATGAATGGGTTTATTTAAGCTTTGTACATTATTGTTGAAAAAATATAGGGCTAATGCATGAAATTTGCTCTGTGTTGATGCTCATGATAAGGAGTAAGAGAAACCTTTGCCAACATTTTACTCTCTTATCAAAAAGAAAAATCAATAGAAGTGCTTCCTGGCAAATAGTTTGTTTGACATGTGGTCTGTCGGTCGGGGTATTCCAAAGGCTAACAAATACCCAGTATCCAGAGTAACAAATACCCAGTATCCAGAATACTGTGTCTCCCTGGAAGACAAACAGAAGGGGTTATGTAGCATTGCAGCATGACCTGTCTTTGTCCTCAACATCCACTAAGACACTACAAGTCTTAACACACCGATCCTGTTCCTCCCCTGTACCTTCTTTTTTTACCACTCTTTAAATCAGTAAGGGAAGCAGTGCACAGTCCCAGCCATGCTCAACATGGTACTGCCGCATCAAGGACTTTTCTGGAACCTAGTGCAGACTGTTAGTGCTGAACTAATAAATCATGATTTGTTCATGATCCTAAATGTGCTTTCAAATCCATTCTCTTAAGTAAGCAGATGATTCTTGTGTTGTCTTAGCCCTGTGCAGCACAGCCATGAGTACTTTGGACATATGCAAGGATATGAGAAGCATGGCTACCATACCTTGGAGGGACAAGGGGTAGAATGCTTATTAGGAAATAAAATAAAGCCAGCTATGTCTGGATCCCTCAAAGTTTGTTTTGAACAGGTGAAATTCCTTCCATTGGTACAACTTCATCTACTTCCAATAACAGCCGAGAGAATTAAATCTTAAAGGAAAGAAAATGCAAAATGTAATATAATGAAAACCTTGAGAGGAATACTGTACCTGTGCAGCATATGGTACACATTTGGTATGACCCGTCACTTGTTAGTATTGCACAGGAGCCTTGTGAAGAAACCCTAGCAACCCAGATCTGTAGCATTTTACAGTATAAATCTACCTTGAAAGGGGTCTGTTTAGCTTCACCCTCAATTGTTATGCTTCCTGAGCATGCCCAAATCAGGCCATCTGAATTTAATGATAGAATAAGTTGTTATGACGTCATTGTTCTTTCTCTAAACCAGATCCAGCTATGTTTTGGAAATGTGAGCTGTGCTGGCCTTTACTTTATAAACAGGAGCGTTCAGTGGATTCTAGCTGTAGCAACTTGACTTTTGGGGTATGTGAGCCAGAAATCACCAGTCGTGATGAAAGGGTCAGCCCACAGGGCTGGTAGGATTTGCAGCATCTAAACAGTGGGAACTGAGTGCACCATGCCCACTGTGAGAAGACGCAGGTCCACAGCAGTCCCTCCAGTCACCTCAATTACATTACAACGTGTGTGCGCAGGCATTCAGGGAGCTGTGGGATACGCCAGTCCACTCTGAGGACTGAGACCATGCAAATAGAGAGCAGACCTGCCCTGTGATCCAGGCACAGCCACAGGGGAGCAGGGTGTAGCTCTGCACAAGTGCTCCAGCCAGCTCAAGGTCTCTGTCAGCTGGACTGAACGTGTGTTAGAGATGTTGGTGCACCAAAGCTGGTTGGGACCTTCCCATGCTAGGCAGCCTGTTCAGGGCCAGCTCGGCTGTATCCAGGCAGTGCTGTTCCCTGCAGTGCAAGTGCTCTGAGCCCTGCACTGACATTTTCAGAGCAGGAGCAAAATTGTACCTTTGTGCTTGCTGATGCTTCAGCTGAAGCTGTCTTCCTCTGTTTGTGACCTAGGGTCTGGCAGCAAGCAATTGCCATGCGTGATCTCTCATGAGAGAGGATGACCTCAAAGGCGGGCAGACAAGCTCGCTGCTCAACTTGTTTCATACCCGCTGGTGCCTTTCATCAACAGCAACAACAAAAGCCCAGTAGATTGTATATTTGCATCAAAGTCCATATATTTCCATATAACCCAGCAGAAACTGCCAGGAGCCTGTACTTTCTCATTATAAAGTTTGCTGTGACATTGTAAATTGCTCTAATTTTCCCCCAGACTTGTTCCTTAGAAGAGGAGAAATGGTGCCTGGAAAGAGGAAAACCAGAAAGCTTGGCAGGACTTTGCTGTCTGAAACTCTGCATTTTTGCTCTTATCCCCATGTGGGGAAGTCTCAGGTTTTTAATCAGACGAAGACGTGGTGAAGTGTTTCACAGCAGCTTTCACCTAGTCCAGAACTGAAGCCCCCCCAGCAGCAAGCCCCACATGCAGAGTACGACGGAAGACAAACGTGCTGCAAGACTATAAAATGCGAGACTCACCGGGAAAGAGTTTGTGGCAGTTGGCGGAGCGCAGACTCCCCTGCCGTCCAGCGCTGTCTTTGCTCATATCCTACTTGCTATAATTAATAAAATTTTAATTGGATTATGATCCATTGTGGTCTCAATTTATAACACCACTATGGCCAAAGCAAGAAATCCACAACCATCAATGTCTACTACAGTCACAACAGCTGAAAGTAGTGCTCTGTAGTATGTCCTATTTTATAAAACTAGAAAAGCATTATTTTTATTTTTCTTCTGTACATATTTCCCAGGGAGAACTCACAATCTGTGCTACCCATTTCTGGAAACAATGCACTAAACATTGTAAACACTGGTCTTATGCATCATTTAGGTATCCGTGGTTACATAGATGTAAAGACTTCTTAAATGACATCCTGCTGTTTACTAGTTTTTATGCCAGTGAGAGCTGCTACAACAGCAAATACCATGGGTCTGAACCAGGGTCTACCACAATTTACAAGGAGATGTCATTAATTTACAAATCTGAATAAATTAAGCAGCTGGTACAACCACAGTTGGTCTCTGTTTATATGCAGAGTAAGCAAGAAAATGAGAGAGGAATAAGCTTTAGCCAATATAAGGCATTTTCTAAGTTCACATCCTCTTTCTGTGGTATCTATTGGAAGAAAGGATGCTTGTTTTTCCACTTAACACTACCCTGAACACCAGGGACACTGTGCATTCTAGCTCCCTTGGTCAAAATTCATCCTAGGGCTACTTAGGTCAGTGGAGCTCTGCTGACTCCAGCAGATGGAGGAGATGGTAAAAGAGGGCCTTTATGTTCCCTGCTAGTGAGTGCTGAGCCTACTTTTTCCACCCCCACAGTGAAGGCAAGGCTAGGAATATCCTCAGCTCTTCATCCAGGAGCAGTTGCCTCCTGAGTGACACAGCAGAGGCTGAGTGTCCTGCAAGTCATAAGATACAGGCAGACTTACTACTGATTTTGGCGACGAGCAAGCACATCAGCCTCAGTTTTTACTTGGCAATGTTTGGTCTGCATGCCCTCAAAACCAATGCCGTCTCTGTTCCTGCCCCTCAGTTGTACCTTCTGCAGAAAGTATAACCCTCACACCATTTCCAGCAAATGGTGCAGGATCTGCTTCAAAGTTAGTGCTAATGTTAGCATTGGCATCTGCAAAGCACATAGAAAGAAACAGGTCAGAGCCCCCAGCACCTGGTTCTGTGAGATAACACAGATGTCACTCTTCCCTTCCACTGAAAAGTCTGTACAAAATCAGTGCAAAAAGCTCTTTCCTGGATATTTTCTATGCGTCTGCTGGACATTTCAGATCAGGCTTTCCCAAGAAGTCAAACTCAACATTGCCCAAACTCCACAAACTGACAAAAAGTGATTTGCCTTTTTTTCCTGTGTTGTTACCATTCTGTTCCCCAATATAGATCCACTGACATTTAGAAAGATGTCCACTGGTGTCCTCTAAGCGGTTAAAGAAATGAAGGTGGGTGAGACTGACATTCCATATACACCTTTTGCTGACCACTGCATTAAACCAGGTGACTTCACCATTCACATACCAGAGTCAATTACCTCTGGGAAGGAGACCAAAATTCACTATTCGTACAGAGGCTAATGCATGCAGTGGCTCATTCCAGGCTACAGTGTGCTAAAAATGAAGATGATCTGTGTTCTGCCATCCTGTTTTGCAAAATTGCTGCTTAGTCTTGCATCAAAGAACTTGAAAACACCTTGCTGTAAAAATAAAATGATAGATTTGGGTTTGCATTTTACAGTTCCATACCGCTGATCTTTGATATTTCTTAGGCAAATTTTGTGCTTAAGATTTGAAGAGGGTTTGATTGTTTTCCTTCCCCAGCAAAGATTTGTTGCTCATATTCAGACTTTGAAATCCCTTGTGCACTCCCTGTCAGTTTGGTTTGGGCTTTTTTTTCTGGGGGGGGGGGAGCAAACCCCAAAAAAACAAATCAAAACCACAAAACAAAACAAGCAACAACCCAGCATCTGATCTTACAGAATAAACAGTATAAATAACTAATGAGAAAGATGTTTTAAACTCCAAATTCCACCCTTCTTTTCTTCCACATATTTTCAATGCCTAATTAAAAAGTATTATAAACAGCCGCATTTTGGTAACAGCCTAGACTCACTGTGGATAGCAGGAGGATTATCAGTTCCAGAAACCAAACCACATTCACAAAAAAATCCTGAAATAAAACACTGGAACAATAAATGCTGCCAATGAGGTATTGATTCAGCCTACTCTTGAATTATGTTAAAGCTTTTAATTCCACACTCACTTGTTTTTCCTTATATTAGTCACATAACCTTCTGAGACCTTATACTATAGTCAGGGCATTTGAACATGGATGTCAGCATTAACAGCACTTTCAGGTTTGTAAATAACATTCACTTTAAAAAACATACAGCTTCACAAATCTGGGATCCTAGGCCAACAATTAGCTTTAATAACGTGTGGCATAAACCAGTATTTCATACTTGTTAAAAACATGTGGCATATTGCAAAGCTTTAAACTTATCACATTGTTTCTCTAGTGACAGACAGCGGCCAACATTTTGTACCAAGCTCCAGTGCATTAATATCAGAGTCCAAAATCTTTCAGTCCCACAGCATGGCAAATTATATTGGCTGCTCTTCAGTAGAAAGAAACAGCTTTAAAGATCCATCAACATTTTGTGTCCTCTCTGGCTCACCAGAAATGCCATCAGAAGATGAGCACACTTCTGTTTCAAACATCCTACTGCAGAGACTGGACAAGGCAGAAGTAGGAGCCCTGCTCACTGCATACAACCCAGCTACAACTGTTTCTTGCCAATAAATTGGGGAAGACTGCTGTTTCTTGGCTCTCTTCCTTCCAAGTACTTGAGATAACACTAAGGATGACTAGGCGGGCTAACAGTCCTTGCAGAGAGGGTTTTGATCCTCCTTGGAACGGGAGAAATAAGGAGGGCAAGCATGATCCCCAAATATACAGCTTCCCAGGGAATTCAGAGCTGTGTTGTGGCCTAGGATTGCTTAGCTCTGCCCCTCCCTTGCTTTGGAGCACACCTTCTGACAAGATTGTTGATCTTACAGCTCTCCTGAAGGCTCACAGAAGGGCACCAAGGTAAATTAGCCCATCTGTTT
>JBCJKH010048063.1:23044-45655 GCA_039877255.1 Loriculus beryllinus | reverse complement strand
TTTAGTGCACAACTCTTGTGTGTTTTAGAAAGGTTTTTCTAATGTCTGAGTTTACTTTGAAATACAGAAGTTTCGTTTCTTTTCTCTGGTGGACATAACAGAAAAAAATACTGCTTTCCTCCTGTTACTCATCCCAACGTAGTCTATATTCATGCCCTTGTTTTAAATCTTCAGCCTACGTCAAGTGTAGTCACTGAGTATACTATGAGAAAAAAAAGCTTTTCTTGACTACTAATATACTTGTTACACAGATACAAGGGCAATAAATCATAGAACCATTCGAGTTGGAAGTAACCTCAAAGGTCTCCAGTGTCATCTCCTGCACAAAGCAGTCTCAGCATTGAATGCAACCCAGGTTGCTCAGGGCTTTGTGAGATTAAGCCTTGAAAATATCAAAACACAGAAATTTGACTGGACAGGTGCCTCTTTAAGCAAACTGTTGCAATACTTATTATCATCATGGAGAAAAAAGATATTCTTTATCTGCAGCTGGAACATCCCTTCTTTCAATTTGTAACTATTGTGGTTGATAGTTATTGATGTCAAAAAAGGAAAAAAAAAAAAGAAAAAAAGAAAAATACAACATATTTTGAGCTCAGACAGTCTTGTCTTTTTGCAGGAAAACTCATTCTTGGGCCTTACTAGTAAGGTTTGATATTCCATAACTTGCAAATTTTTTCTGTATGCAGCCCTCACCTTGGGATCTTGGATGATATCACTAATCCTTTTGTTGTGTGCAGAACCATATAGACAAACTTAAGTGACTCCAAGCAAATAGCATTCTCTTTTTTTTGGCTCACAATAAGCCAGACAGAGAGAAAGGGAAAAAGCTCCAAGATTACTTGAAGTGATCCGCTTACCTTTCTGTCCAGATCAAGTCCTGCAGTTGTCAGACATTTGGTGACACTTATATTCAAGCTGTCATATGAGAAAATATGACTGAGCAAGTATGTTGCCACAATCTCCTACTACTCTGCAGTTACTACTTGTTATGAATATTCTTACACCATAGTAAATGCAAACTAGCATATTCCGTTTTGATGAAAGACTATCTCTTACATTTCTACCTTTAGTAGAGTTATATGCAGCTTTTCAGAAACTGTGAATATGCTCTTGCTATTTAAAATGATGATGAAAGGGAAGAAAATGTCGCTTTAGTATAGCTACAAAGAAAAGATTGACATGGAAGAAACCTACACATCTCTGAATCTCTCACCTTAAAATACAGCTCTAGGTTCTAGGCATTCGAAATCTGTTGAGGCTAACAAACTAATAAAGTTTATTTATCTTTTAGATGAATGAGAGGAAATTTAAATGTTTGTTTATAAGTGATATGGCAAATTAGCCCTTGCATTTTAGCTTTGCTGTATATTTATTTTAGCAAAACATACTGCTGCTCTCCAACTATTATGTTTTCCTTTCAAACATTAGTGATTTGGAGATTCTATCTTCAGTATCTTAGTCTTTAAAGAAGTGTTTCTCTTTTTGCAGAGGGAAATGCGTGGAAGTATTACCTTTAAGATTGTGCCAAGTTATCGCACGCAATCTTCATCCTGTGAGGTAATGAATTTAATGAACCATCCCATTTCTTCCTCAGTCCTGTAACTAACTGCCTGCTGATGGCTGAATGTTACTGCTTTCTGGGAAATTGTTTCTGCCTGTCCTGTTAGATCACGCACACCAATTTTACAACAAAGATAACGGAACACGAGTAGGTCCCACCTACCTACTCAGCCCTGCCTTCATATTCATCTCATCAGCACCGTAACTAACTCTTTACAGCCTGTTTTTCTTTTTTTTTTTTTTTAAAAAAAAAAAAGAGAAAAAATAAAAGGAAAGGGGATCCTCAACTCTTGCACTTAGGAAGCCCCTTAAGTCCCTTTAAAATAAATTACCATTTAAACTTATTCTTCAGGAAGTCTATTAAAGTTCCTAAACTGAGGAACAATCGTTTTTTTAGGCACTAAATATTATTTTACTGCTTTGGGCTGTTAAGGGTTAATTGAAGAATTTGTTTCTGTATAACCCTGTTGAGGTAAATTTGTGATCGTTGTCTGTAACAGTTACATGTGGCTTAATATTATGTTTCCATGAAAAAATGGTGTTGTCATTACAGAAGAAAAACAGATTTGGAGTGAGTTCTTGTTGAACTAGAAACTTGGTATTATGGTTTGTGCACAGTAACATTTAATTCCCTTCTGCTCACAAAGTTATGTTCCAGATTGCAAGTGAAGGGAATTAAATTCTAGAGAATGCTACTTCAGAGATCTGTTCCAATTTAAGCATACAGATGGCATATGCAGTAGGTAGATGATGCCAGTCTTTCTGTGCCACATGCTTAACTGCGCAAACAGTTCCCAAATTAGAATTCTGAGAGTGAAACACAGTCCCTGTTGAAGTCAAGCACCTTATCTTAATTAGAGCTGTGATTTCACCCAAATTGTTTTTTGTGTCTTAGCAGATGCTAGAACACACACAAACTGCTATTGCGATTATCAGAACAATCTGTTTGCAGGAAAGAAATTACTGCCTTTTGGTTGCCTTCTGTACTTC
The DNA here is from genome assembly GCA_039877255.1 of Loriculus beryllinus. Taxonomy (NCBI): domain Eukaryota; kingdom Metazoa; phylum Chordata; class Aves; order Psittaciformes; family Psittacidae; genus Loriculus; species Loriculus beryllinus. The sequence goes on along the minus strand of JBCJKH010048063.1, from coordinate 43,102 downwards.
TGATAGAAGCACAAGAGCTAAAAGGTTTTAGGGATAGAAGGTTTGACAAATTTTCACCTATGAGGCTGATTTTCTTAAAAGATATAAATATGAAAGCAAAAGATTTTCATGAAATGCAGAAGCTTTAGAAAAAGAAAATAGAAATTCTAGAGTGTGCTGACAAATTTATATATTGACTTTTGCGCTGTAGATAGTAATAATAAAAGCTATCTTGCTTCCCGGTATTTAAATACAGAAACTGATGAAACTATAGACCTGCTGGGAAGATGATTATTTGGAAAAAATAATTCAGCATAAAGTTTTAAATTAATACGATTAGGTGTCATTTTAGTAATAGCCAGTCCTCTCTTTTCCTTAGCTTTGTGTCCATAGGTTCTTAATGACTTTATTTCACAGGGACTCTTACCTTCCTTTGGAAAAAAAAGGCAAAACTAAAAATGTGTGATCAAATACGGGGTAGGGGAAGCATGTCTAATTATCACACTTTGTGGCGTTTAGCATTCATTTAATCAGAGGTAGCTGAATCTGTGCCACCTGTTCAGCCACACTATGACTTTGGCTAGATTTCCAACTGTTACAAGTGTACACAAAAAGCCAACATTTTTAAATCACCTTATTAAAGCATCACTGGTCCTTTGGTACAAAATTTTTTAATTTTTTTTTTTTATGGAATTTTTCAGGATTGTGATTCAGGTGATGAATCAAATTCTTAACCATTGGTAAAGACTAAAAATGAATGTTGAAACTACTAAGATACAGAAAGCCTGCTTTGCATGCTGTCTAGCAGGATAAATTCAGAGATATTGTGTCTTTGTTAGTATAATCTTCCTAGTTAAAGTATTTTTTTGCAATATTTTAGTATAAATTTGTGTTTGGTGTCCCATCCTGCCTCACCCTCCCCACTTCAGTCATAGACTGGTGCACACACAGTATGGTTTTACCAGAAGAAGAGTGATAACTGGGGATTTTTGAGTCTCCTGCCATGATCATTTCACTGGATTGCAAAACGTCTTGAATAAGAAAGACTAAATATTAGTAGAATCACAATTGGTCTGCCTTTTACATAGAATCTGTCTATAGGCGTCTATACACAAAGGTATAGAGGGGGCACACAGGATGGGGGTTATTTTAAATTATTGAGAATTAAATTTCTCTTGCCATATTTTTCTTTTGTAGGCATTTAAGAGAGGTGTTCTAGTGGTGTTTTTTAAATATTAAACCAATTTTGGATATCTAGGAAGTCTTGTCCCTACTGCCCATGTAATGGCACTTCAGTGTTACTAGGCAGTTTCCAAAATCTCAACTGAATAATTTAAAGTTTCTTAGGGATTTGTGGCTTTTCCTGCACCCACTCCTTCCATTCAGTTACCAGGCCTTGTATTTTGTGGAGCAGATTTTGCTTGAATACATAATACTTATGAAATCCCTTGTATAAAGATTTGATTGGCTGATCTGCTCTGAGATGACCTGTTTAGCCATCGGTGTGGCAAATGACCTGAATTACTCAGATACTGAGATAACACAGCGACCAGGATGCTTTCTGCTTCAGATACCCAGGAAATTAGGGTTACATAAATATGAACTTAAGTAATTATTGCAACATATTCTTCTTATGGCTGATGACTGGATTTGCTGTTTCAGTTTTATCCAACTGAGTAAGCATTTTTCTTCAGCTACATTTGCATTTTTACTTTGTACTGACAAAGCATTCCAAGTAACCTTTTATAGTGTCAGATATGTGAGAATGGTAAGGGAATTGCCTTTTTGTTTTAATTTTTACGAAACCAAAAATCATTTCAGATCATTTTTGTGAAACACTTCAGCTGTTTCATTAAGAAGAAATGCCTTTACGTATATATGATATTTTAAATATCTGGTGATAACCACCATGGATTTTTTCCTTTAGTCTTGCAATGTTTCCGTTAGTGCTCAGATTAAAAGACTTTTATAGTCTTAAAACTTTTTTACATTTATATTAAAACTACTGCCAGGCAGGTTCCTCAGACAAGTCTGAACTGGAAATGTATTTTCAGAATTCTGAAAAGTCTCTCTCTAGTTAATTTATCACAGAAACACAATAACACTTCTACAGTACTCAAAATTGTTGGATCTTCCAAGTGTTTCTATGCTCTTCTCACCAGGAAAACCAGGGCTTTTTCTGATATAGGGGAGAAACAAACTCACAACCACAACTGAAGTTTTCCAGTCCTGTCCTTAGCAGTCCTCGCATTCTACAGGAATATCTCTACTGACTGATTTGCTTCATTAGACTGTGCACAATGCAGTTTTTCTCTTAACTTTTGAGTCTGATATTTAGGAAATTAAGAATCTTAATGCCTTTGAAATCAAGGCTGAACTGCCTAATTATTTAAAAATTGTACATATGCCTCTTGACTAGCTTGCTAGATTAATTTCTCACAGTTAGTACTGAAATCACCAAATAGCACTTAAAATGTGCATTTTCCTCAGTATGTTATGAGGAACAGTTGCTTTGAGTAATATCCTGTATTCTGTTGAGAATTGCTGGAGGAATACAAATCAAAACATTCTCAAACCGAGAAAATTTCCTTCAAAGGGAGAAGCCTTCAAGAGTCCAGAAATAGTGGCGTTCTCTGCATTACTTTAAACTTGTTTTTCTCCAGATTACTTGGGTGCTTGCATCACTTTCCAAAGCTTTCTGTTGCTAAACTGTCACTGACTAGCAGATCATAACAAATGATGTTTAAAAAAAAAAAAGGAAGAAAATGGAAAAAAAGATAAAATTAATTTTTCACCTCTTATAAGTGAGAAAACAGCAGAGACAGAATCGCATAGCGAGCAAAAACTCTTCTTATAAATGAAGGAAGCCACTGCTCTTTTTGAAAAAAATATCTCCTAGCTGCTCTCTGACAAAGATGATGCTGATAATCCTGCAGCCAAAAAAAATCGGAATAATGGTTCCTTTAGGCTTTTCTTTTTTTTTTTTTTTTTTTCCCAATAATGAATAACTTATTTATTTGGTCTCATTTGAACCTTTTAAACCTGTTATGCTGGAGTGATTTCGTAGATAGGATTACAGCTGATTTCCCCCAGTCTATTATTGTATGTTGCAAATAGTTGTGGGGGCAAATGAGCATTTTGTTCTTATGCCCATAGCAGAAGTATACAGACCTACATACTTTGAACCACAATGATTTTAGAGCCGTAATATTGTCAGATCTGTCCTCAGCTGTGTGAAAATCAAAGCAAGTATCTAGACAACTGCACATTGAACTTTCTGTGAAATCATATCTAGTGAGTCCACAAAAAAGTGCAGAAGTCCAAGATGAGGTTGTTGTACATTGAGCATACAGGTAGCAAAAGAGATGAAGTATGGCCTGTCATTATTGTTTTGATGCTTTAAGATAGCTATGAGTGCTATCACGTTATTAGTCTAAGCTCAAGAATATTAATAGAAAACCCTTACTTCGTTGCATGAACAATTTAGCTCCAGTTCTGGGTTTTAATTTCTTCACAAAGGGCACTTTGTATTGACAAAATGTGAAGGGATAACTTTGTTTTCTTTGAAGAATTTTATAGCCCTTTTTTTCTGCTAACCTTGACATTATGCAAAATGACCAGACATTCCTAAATTGACTTTTGACATGGAATATTGTATTTCAAAATTCCTTGGGGAGCCAGTGAGATTTTTTTTTCCTATAGTGTATGAGTGAATTATTTTATTTCCTGAAGAGGTGGCTCAATTACCTGACCTTACGGAATTAAGTGCCATACAATCAAAATGGCATGTGAAAAAGATTGCTCTGCAAGTTACTCATTTGCCTTCGCAAAACCCAGTCAAAAATTCCTATTATCCTTTCTGTAGAATTTCTCACTATGCACTCTGCATCTGCTGTCTCCTCACTGAAGTTTAGGACCACACTGGAGTCTTGAGTCATAAAAGGTGGCTTTTTTTAAAAGTGATATATTTTGGCAAGATTTAACACATTTAAGCCTATAAGAATGTTGGAGGAAAAAACCCTCAGTGCACTGTAAAATGGATGAGGAGAGAGAGTAGCTAGCTTCCTTCTCAGTTCTTAGCTTCAGTGTCTTTGAGGCGCTGGAGAGAGATGCATTTTACAGAGTGATCAACACTGACCACTACCACACAGCTGAAAGAAAATTTAGAAGCATCTTTAAAATGGAACATGTGCCTCATTCTATTCAATGTGTTGCTCAGCATATAACTTTCAGGTGATAGTGGTAATTACCTCTGACAAAGACACCTGTATGACCAATGGCCTTTAGCACTGTCAGCCAATGAGATCTAAGAGGTCCCAGACACTCAGTAATTAAAAAGCCAAGGCAATATCTAGGATAAATCAAGATGTCAAACCTGAATCTTAAACTATGAAAAAACATGTCAGACTTACAGAGTTTGTAGTGGGGAAACTTTCACAGGTACAGCAGCTAAGCAAATGGTTATAAGGCTGTGGATGTAACTGTTCTTTTAAATATATCTGTGTTCCTGTGATAGTGTTGTGTTGTTAATGAACCTTGTGTCTTATTTCAGAGAGATTCCCCCTCTACATCCAGACAGTCCCCAGCTAATGGTCATAGCAGCACTAACAATTCTGTTTCGGTAAGATTTCCAGTTCCACACAGAGAAAGTGTGAAAGTTTTGTTGGTGCTCATCTGCCATTACTGTGATACTTATTGTGTGGTCAGTGGAATATTTTGTCCTGATGGTAGAAGCAGGGTTATTATATATGTAATTCCCCATTTTCTGTTTGTAAGGGTTTTTTTCCAACATACTCTTCTCATTAAAAGCCATATAGTGAATTAAATGTTAATAACTGTAATGTGATACTCAGCCTTAAAGCACTGTTAGCATTTTCCTCAAAACTGAGCAAGGGTTTAAAGTGGAAGTTTTGTTTCCATCCTGAACTTGGAAGCAGTGTTTGAAGAAGGAGTAACTGTGCAGTTGGTATTTCAAGATATTTTAGAAGCTTTTAAGTTTTGTGTTTTGAGAGACATCTGGAATGTGTACTGGTTTCCGCTATCTGAGTTAACGAATTGGTGTGCCCTCTGCTGTTGTGGTACGTGCACATACTTTGTGAAATATGAGCCTTGCCTGGATATGAAAAGCAAAAGGAAGTGGCTTTAAACTGCACTACAAACCAAGCTGTTATCATCACATCTTTAACACAAAGTACTTCCGTTCCATATGTATTCAGGTAGCAAGGTGCTGTTGATCTGCTGTTTCTCTAAAGCATATTTATGTTAAAATTTGTCCTGTTTTATCATTTGTCATTGTTTGGACCAATGTAGTAATGATACTTGCAAGTTTCTTCAGTATCAGTGCTGTCAATATTATAAGTTCGTGGGACTAGCTAGAAAAAAAACCAAACCAAACCAAGTAACTACTCTTTTGACTATTAGAAATTATTTGCGACAAGGTAAAATGCTTAATTAATACAATAAAAAAGAACTGAAATAGTTGAAAAATTTAAGAAATTGTTGTGAATTAAATTTCATTTGTATCATGATTAGTAGTTATAATCTTATTCCTCAGCACAATTACTTAAATTACACATTTTTAATAATTTTTTACTACTTATAATAGCCATCTTTCTCTTTTAAAAACAAGACTTAAGTACTAAGTGGAAAAGGCATTCATGTAAAGAGCCTCTTTCACTTGCTGGTGCTTTTGTGTTGAAGATGCTGAATTATTTATTAAAAAGCACATTCTCTATCTGCTTAAACTTTTTACCTGCTTTCTTCAGCTTGCTGCTAAACAGCCTGGGTTTGATTTTTCTTTAAGGAAAAAAATATTTCTAAACATTGGTCAACGCTTTATACTTTTGTCTGACTTACCATTTACTGTACTGTAGTATGAATCACTAACAAATGGTGTTGTATACCCTTAAAAAGTAAAATGAAAATTTCTTCTCCTGGGTTGACTTTATTCTACAGGACTTGCCATCGACAACACAACCAAAAGGACGACAGGTGAATAGATATCCTCCATGGGAATTTTTGTAAACTTAGCTGCTAGTGAACAACCCTGCTTGTCTTTTTTTTTTCTGTATGTGCTGAACTAAAACATTTAAGCCTGGAATATTTTTTGTTGTTTTTTCATTTTCATTTTTCTTTTTAACTCATTTGTTTGTGGCTAATTCAAAATAGCTTTTTTGTGTGTGTGTGTCCATGTATGTGAAAGTTACAAAGTCAATCTACATTTAACTAGAGATGTTGTTTTAGTTCAGAATGCATTAATAGACTTACTGTTGTGCCGATTTTAATCTTAGAGGAAAGCTCAACTTTATATTTTGGCTGACATGGAGACAAATAGGGCAAATGTCTAATACTTTAAAACATTGTACTGACAAAGATTCTAAAGCTTAAGTTGGTCTGTAACTAGTCATTAACAAACCTCTTCAAAGAAAAACAGTAAGGTCAGTTTCTATTACTGGGCAGTAAGTCTGAAAAGAGCCTCTTAAATTTTCAGTTCTAAGGCTAGGACTCAATAACCTCCCTTAACTTGACCTGTTGGTAGCAGATGTCCTCATGGACCAAAGAAAGATCTTCCCTCTCCAGAGAATTCCAGGGAAGGCCTTGAGGGCTCTTCAGAGGATTTCCTATGATTCTTTTTGCAATTTTAATTTTTTTTTTTTTTTTACTGCAGCCTCCAAATCAACACGTACCATCAAGTGATTCGCATTTCATCTTCAGTAACTTCTCCATTTATATATGGCCCTTCCAGAATCTGCTTCTGAATCTTGAACCATAGACTCAGCCTCTTTATCTAGCAACGGTTTTAATAACTGTTGCAATTCCATTCAAAATAGTTGATTAACTCCATGATCTGTTGTTTTTGAAAATCTTTTTATACTACCATCTGGTTAAATTGGCTGAAATATCTGTTACAAGAATGGATTGCTTTCACTTCATTTCCCATTTTTAAAGCTTATAGCTATATGGTTTTTTCAATTTTCTGTTGTCTTCTGAGATTCTAGCTGAAAAGCCTTCCAAGCTATTAGGTTTTCATTTGTCTCTCATAAAGTGTTTTTTTCCAGAAGAAGAGACTTTGCTCAAGGCAACATCAAAATAATGGTGTTCCTTGTACTTACACCATTTTTTCAAGAGTCTTTTCCCACTGAACCAGCATATTTCTCTGGTAGCATGTAATCCTTGAAGACTGTAGGGGCTTGGATAACAGATACATTGCTATTTGTACAAAACTCTTATTACATTCCATGAACTGCCAATATATGGTGGGTAATGGCTCAAACTGGAGCAGTGACTTGAAAAGCAAGGAAGTTTCTAGATGGTAAAAATACTGCTTACATTTCTAGAACTACATTAGATAAGGCTGAGGGGAAATAAGAGATTAGTTCATTACTGATTACTCAACAGAAAGCCAATTAGTGCATAAAAGTAATTGGTTTCAAAAGATCCTGTTTTTCAGGTAACTAAAAGAAGTTGGGTTGCTTGTTTGAACTCCCACACTGAATGCACAGCAGAACAAGGGTCAGGTTTAGTATATTACATGTTAATTTATTCATAGGTTTGGTTGCAGGTTGGACTACTATAAAAATTCACTTTTTTAAATGCCATGAATAGTGCTAACACTGCATAATTACAGCTCTCTCTGAAGCAGAATTTGAGCAAAATTGAAAGGTCTTAGTTGCAGTTTAAATGAAAGATATGACTTTGTAATGTAATTTTTTTTTTAATCTAGTCAATTTTTAGTAAGAAAATCAGCAGTAGAATAAACATAGCTGTCTGAGATGCTATAGGATGATGTTTGAAGTTCATACACGGTAGAAATTACCCATATTGGACATGACAATTCCAATTTTAAGATCCTTGGATGCATCAGGGCTGTAATTAGCAACCAGAACTAGGATGACTTCAATTTTTATTTTCTAGAGTTGAGGCCTCACTAGCATACAAAGCAAGGATTGGATTGGGATATTATTTTAAATTGTCAAGACAGAATCTGAATTCTTTCTGTTAATGTTCCTTAGATAATAACTCAAATTGTTACTTTTCATTTATATGTGAGTAGACTTTTGCTGAAAAACCCATGCAGAGAATTCCCAGATTCCTCCCAAGTAGGTGGTAGGTGCAGCAGGGGAATTCCTGTTGAGTCTTAGAAAAAGTACTGATATTCCAGTCTAAATACTAAAGATCAGTACTGTAGCCTAAATCCTTTATATTCTCCAGTAAAATTTCCTGTCAGACAAATTTTTAAATCATGGGACTTCAGCTGGAAAATACAACACAGTTCAGCTGTAAGCTTCTGGCTTATAGTCTGCAATATTTCATGATAGTCAATATTGATTTGAAGGACTCTTACGAGTTTATTACACATGTTCATTTTTGCTGTCAGGTTTTGCAGTATGTAGAAGACTGCTTTCAAAATAACATCGTATGTCTCCATTGTTTGCTGGGGGGGTTGTTTCATTTTTGACTGTCACTCAGTCGCTCATACTTTTGCCATTCTGTTTCTTCTTTTGCTCGTTGCAAACAGTATATGTAGCTACATGCACAGAACAAGTTTTCACCTGTTATGCTTAATACTGTACCTGTAATAATATCGCAGTGTCTTTATAAACTCTTTTTTTTAGATATATGTAAGAGCACAATTTGAATATGATCCAGCAAAGGATGACCTCATTCCTTGCAAAGAAGCTGGCATCAGATTCCGAGTTGGGGATATCATCCAAATCATTAGCAAAGATGATCATAACTGGTGGCAGGGTAAACTTGAAAACTCGAAAAATGGTACTGCAGGTCTTATTCCTTCTCCTGAGCTTCAAGAATGGTATGACTTTAAGTTTTCTATAAAAAATAATTTGGTTTTGTTTTTATTTCTGTCTTTCATGCTTTTCATTGTTGTGTAGCTTGGTTTTGTATAATTTTTTATTTTTTCAGGAAAAAGATGTGTCTATTGCTTCAGTTTGTGTGGCACTGATTTTCTTTTTTTCTTGTACGTGCATAGCTGGAAGGGTTATGTGCAGTATCAGATGTGTGGTTACGTTAGAAAAATAAGCACCTGTGTTAGTAAACATTGTGCTTTTTGATATACTACAGGAAACTAGTATTGAAGGCCACATATGCATTGTTTATGTAACAGGGTCAAATTAATTTCTCTTTTAGGTTATAAATAGTGTTTTCACTGGTACTGCTTACATGTAAGTGCTGCAAGAACAAGGTGTTAGCAAGGCATCAAGCACAAAGGTCACTGTGGGAGTTTTGTGGTTTCTCTTCATTTTTTCTGTGAAAGATAAAAAGTAGAAAGAAATCACAGTGTAAAGATTCCTGAATGACAGATTCAATGCACAGCAATGGCACTGAGTACCAAAAAAGCAATGCAACCTCTTGCAGAAGCTGGTTAGTAAATATTTGAAGTATATCAGCACAAGCTCTGCAACAAGTACTGGGCCGTGAAAGTCACTGTCGTAACTCAAGAAAGTGTATCAGTATGGAGAACATAGCCCAAAATATTTCATGGAGATTTGCTACGTAAAAAAATTTGAGTGCTGTAAGGGTTTAACAGCACCTGTGCCACCTGGACTGGCTAAAGGAGATTTTACTAGAAGCGAAACAGAGGTAGACTATACATTCTATCTGAAGACCTCCCTTGCAAGCCCTGACACAAGGGGAACAGTGGTACACATTGCAACAGGAACACCTGCAATACTTCATCCTAAAGGTCGACCTTAAAACAGTTCCACAACGCAACTTGCTCTGTAGTTAATTTAGACCATAGTGGTCTTTCCAGACCTGATGCACTTCCAGTCTAATCTGCTGCAAAGTGTCTACAGCCAGTTTAGTAGCTACCCTTCCTCCCATGCTCACTTGATCTGTGAGCTTTAATTATCTGTCCTTAAGAAGATTTTCCTTATATCAAAGTGGGTTTAAGTCATTAAAAAATAAAAGGGTTTGAAAGGTTTTACTATACTCTTGTACTATTAAAAGTCTTACATTTCTAACTCATTCTGTGTGGCTTTTTAAAACTCAGTAATTACAACCAAAACAAATTTTCTCCTTCATATGCCAGGCGAGTTGCTTGTATTGCCATGGAGAAGACCAAACAGGAGCAACAAGCCAGCTGTACTTGGTTTGGAAAGAAAAAAAAGCAGTACAAAGACAAATATTTGGCAAAGCACAATGCAGGTATGAAAAAAAAGACACGAGTATCTTTAAGAGGTTATTTTTTTCACAATCTAAACCTTGCCACTAATTGTTCAGCTGGCACTGTTACATAAACCTAATGAGGTACTTAGGAATATATAAGTAAAATTCTGATTATTATTGCATTATTACGCTGCTGCTTCTTTGTTATTTAAACATACAGCTTAATCAGTGAGAGGCAAGCAACAACATAAATGCATCACAGTATATCCCAATACAGGCTATATATGCACCAATTAAACAATATAAATCTCTTATTTTCACATTTCTTCTTACCTGTGCAATCCTTATGTGGCATCAGAACTCACCATGTATCAGTGCTACAGAATTTGTTTCCTTGAAACTAATTTGAAAATTAATTCTTAGAAAGTTAAAGAGCAATAATTGTCATTTATAGTCCTTAAATTCACCATCACATTTAAGGTGTTCACAGTTAAATAAAATTACTTGTTACCTTGAAAACCTTTATAAGTACAGATTGGAAGCTTTAACTTGTTTACTTCCCTTTGCTGTTTAAACATTCTATTTGTTTTAATATTTCCACCCACTGCAGTAGCACTAAACCATGTTTTACTAATTATGATCTTAACAAAAAGTGTTGGGATTAAATTGGATTTTATGACCTAAAGTCTTTGAGAGTACTGGTTTTTAAGTCTTATTGGTTGCTTCCAGTATACATTCTCACAGCACTGCTGCTCCCTTCAGCTGTGGCAATATAACTTTGGCCATGCTGTTAACTGGATTAACTGAAGAACCACTTGACAAAAGAAAACATTGATTCTTTTTCTTTAAGGCAGATACATTTCTTAATATAGTTCACAGTGCAGGTATATAGTTAATAATGTCAGCATGACTAAGCACATCATGCTACAAAAGAATAAGCGAAGGAAAGAGGATGGCCAGAGAAGGAGCAGGCAATACTTCAGGAGCAAAACTATCTCAAAGACTGTATCAGTTAAACCCCTGTGTGCTGTGTGATGCTCAGCTGCCAGCTGGGGCTAACCCTGAAAGGAAGTAAATCTTGACTTCCCTGTCTTGATGTAGGGAGTGCATTTTGGAGAAGATTGACAGCATTTTGAGTCACACAATTTGCTTGCCTTAGTGCTTGCCACCATCAGTGCTGTTAGCCACTTTACATCAGAGCACACTGTTTGCCAAAAATTAGAAACATGGAACCATATAATCAGCTAGGTTGGAAAAGACCAAGTCCAACCGTTACTCCAGTGCTACCACTAAACCATGTCACTAAGGGCCTCGCCTACACTGATTTTGAACACTTCCAAGGACAGTGATTCCACCACTTCCTTGGGCAGCCTGTTCCGATGCCTGACACATAAATATTAAAAATTATGATAATGACAATAAAAAAACCCTGTTCGTTTCCAAATACCATCTGACACTTTCCCACTCAGAAGTCAAAAGGTTAATGAAAGCACTGATTACAATCACAATTTCTTTTAGAAATGTTTATTGATCTTCGTGTCCTTGAGGTACTAAAAGTGGTGCTAGTAATATTGCAGGGAATGATGCCAAATGTAGGATATAAAGAAGTTCACAGAAATGCTACGGTTCTCACTTAAGTTTAACCAACGTGATACTGAATTTGGCTTCTCCAAAGAACTCTTATCATGTCTGGTATTGTTAGTCAGAAATACAGCAACACTGGCTTTTGCAAGCCATCAGTGCATCTGTCTCAGAATAAAAGCAAGATTTTCTCTTCTGTTAGATCCAGAATAAGTATGATTAAGTTATCTCTGAGAAGTCTAATCAAGATGTCAAAATGTTGCTCTTACAATAAAGTAGAATTTATTTCCCTTACATCTTAGTGTAAAATTCAGTAAATCGTTTAGCAGTGTGTAATCTATTTGGACTTCCATGTTATTTTTGTCTTAGAGATGAGACTGAACTGGGGTACTGAGAAATTACCCAGTACAATACTCCATAGTCAGCTAAGATCTGTGTGTCTAGCTAGTGATTTAAGGGTGAAGATTTTTCTGTGATATATTGGGATATTACTGGAACTAGAAATTAAATTATTCTGCAAATCAAGCACAGTTTGTGAAGTAGAGGAAAATATTTTACTTACTTTTTTACAATTAAATCCAAATATATTCTCCTATACAAGAAAAATATCCTGTTTTTCTTTCCTCCATACTCAATATTAAAGTATTGTGTCTTTCAAGAGACAGTTTCACAATCATGCATCTTATCATTGTAAAGTCAGTTTTAAACCAAAGCCCATGGGAAAAAAAGAACTATTTTTCATTATTAGTCTCACTGACATTTTTATAAATGCTCCAGAGATATACTGAAGTGATATCTAGATATATTTTTTTATTTATTTTACTGAAGTGTTATTGCAGGACTTCATAAAATAACCATCTTTAGAATATACTAGAACTTTGCTTCATATTATGCATAATGTAGAAAATTGCCAAGCTTTTATGAAATATGTTTATCATTTTTTAATGTGATTTATTTGCCTTGTGTTTAGACTATTGCATGATAAAGTTTATTTTGTGCATATACTTTTTATTTTACTAATATATTACAAGCCATATCTCAATGACCCCTGTACATTTTTCATGCTGTCTTACTCCCAATGGCCTCTGTGCATGTAAGTAACCTGTCAAGTGACAATGCCTCTTTATTTGCTTCTTACTGTTTTCTTTCAAGATCTCCTTTTCTTTATTAGCTAGTAACACAGAAGCATTAAATTTCAGCGTTTAAATGTGCCCTGTATTCCTTATCTTGTGTATCAAAAAATTAATCATTTTTCTTTTGCATTTGAAAACCCTACAATCATTAGTGAAATCCATGTTGACTGAGACACATCTTCTCCATGCTGCTAATTTGTGATGAAGGCATTAATATGTATCATTTCTGTTGGTTGTTCTTGTTGGGTTTATCTAATATACTGTGGTTTTGTTCAAGCAGAAAATAAAGGATTGATTTTTTTAAAATCATAGAATAGTCAGGGTTGGAAAGCACCTTAAGATCATCAAGTTCCAACCCCCTGCCATGTGCAGGGACACCTCACACTAAACCATGTCACCCAAGGCTCTGTCCAACCTGGCCTTGAACACTGCCAAGGATGGAGCATTCACAACTTCCTTGGGCAACCCATTCCAGTGCATCACCACCTTTCCTCCTTATACCCAACCTAAGCTTCTCCTGTTTAAGTTTTAACCCATTACCCCTTGTCCTGTCACTACATTCCCTAATGAAGAGTCCCTCCCCAGCATCCTTGTAGCCCCCTTCTCCAGGCTGAACAGCCCCAACTTTCTCAGCCTGTCTTCATATGGGAGATACCTGATCGTCCTCGTGGCCTCCTCTGGACTTGTTCCAACAGTTCCATGTCCTTTTGATGTTGAAGACACCAGAACTGCACACAATACTCCAAGTGAGGTCTCACAATAGCAGAGTACAACGTCTCAGATCCCAGAGAAGTCAGGAGGGAAATCTCATTTTGAACCCTGTTCAGTTTACACCACAAGAATTGCATCTTATGGCTGATTGTACTGAGTTCAGCAATTTTTTCTGTAGATATCTCAGTGAGACCCACACTTCCAGGCAAAAAAAAAACCAAGCAAAAGGTTTCATTTGCTCCCTCCACATGCTTGAATTAAGCTTACTGTAGTAACGAGGCATCTTATCAAAGATTGCAATATGGTTTGGAAGGGACCCTGGCAAACTAATGTTTTGCCAGTGACTAAAATCAGAGTTTCTTTTTGTTTGTGGATTAGTCAGCTGCTAAAGATAATTTCTTTATTATAAAGCTTATAATTTCTTTATTACAAAGTTTATAAAGATAATTTCCTTATTTATGAAGTTTCACTTGCCAAGGACCCAACCATTTGTCAGTCACCACACTAATCTTGCCATCTTTCTACAGCCAGATTCCTAATTATTGCAACTTCAAGAAGTCCTGTGAACAATCTCCTCTTATTCAGATAATTCCCAGTAATCCATGAGCTAAACCCAAGTCTCTGCAGTCTTGTTCACTGCACAGTACAGATTACAAGCCAACAGATTTCAGCTGGCATAGCCCGCTCTGCATACTCCTTGTATTTCTTGTACATGTTCACTAAGGCAACAGGATTAATGGATGCTTTCCCCACACCAGATACGATTTCCATGCATACGGCATACATTTAGCAAGCATTCTGGTAGTGCCTATTCATCATAGGTAGTGTCAGTGCAGAAATAAGCATCCTTCTTCAGATACACTCAACTGAAACCATACCAGCATCAGGACTCCGTGATTTTGTCCATACTCATTTGCTGAGTTCCTAATTTCATTTATATAAAGTTCAAGAAATTCAGCACATTTTTATATAACAGGATCTCTTAGAACATAAAGTTGGCACTAAAAAGCCCAGTGTAGTTAAAGTTGGAACTAATGAGCGCTTCTGAAATAAGAGTACCAATTACTAAGTCAGCCTGTGTACAATCAGCTAACAATAAAGATGGGTCTGTGACATGAGACACCAGATCATTTGCTGACACAAATCAGAGCAGCCCTATGGAAGAAGCTCTAACACAGCTGATTAAAGGCAACTGAACATATGTACCAAATTTGTCTAGGATCAGCTTTCAAACATGGATAAAGACTCTTGGTGGAATTAAAAGCTTCTGCTATTTTAGAATGACAAAATAAAACTGTTTTGGGGCAGTCACCTTTGTAAAAAGTTGTACTACATTGCATTTCTATGTGTCTACCGGTTCTGATGTGATGTTAATATCACTTTGACAAATAAGGACTAATTCAAGTCCATGAAAACTGAAAGGAGTAAGCGAAGCCTTAGATAACACAGGCATGAAACTAGTACTGAAGCTGCCTGAAATGGAGATCCTTCCCTCAAGAAGGTGCAGTGCACCCAAGCTGTCATTTAGTACCTCTCAAGGCAGTGTCCTGTGCTCTCAAGCAGAGCAAGCAGGCTGCCTCCAGAGCTGAGCCTGCCAGGGATAACAGCATCAGCCTCCTCCCGGTCCTGGGATGGGGCTTCTCTGCCAGCACAGTGCAAGGATATAAACAAGACAAGCCTGGTCTGGGGTCACATCAATACCCCCTCAACCTTACCATCACTCCAGGCACTCCCTGGAGGTGCAGCCAGCCAGGCACACTGCTGCTCCAGGGCTCCTCTGACAGCAGACACAGCGCTGGACGCTGAGGGCTTAGAGCATTCACCCACTGCTGTCTCTGAAATAAGGTGGAAAGGATGCAGGGAGCCAGACAGCCTGACTGAGAAGGGGTTGTATGGGGCAGTGCTAGGGAAGGTGGGAAGCAAGTGCCCAAATCAAGAGTTCTGGACCAGAATCAGACCTCTGGCCTTCAACCCACTCCCTATCAAGGGGAGAGAAATGCAGGGACAAACTTGCAAGTTCACTACATCATCTTTGATGATGTGGATTTAATTTAAAGCAAAAACTTCCTGGGATTGATTGTTAGGACAAACTGCTTACTGGTGTCTCTCCAAATCAATATCTCACTGCTTTCAAACCACTCAGTTGTCCTTCCCCACAGCAAAAGCCCATGTGAAGTGTCTATTAACTTTAGCAGTATTTCAGTAAAGGCCAGCAGTGCAGATCCTCCAACATGGTCAATCAATCTTTATGGATTTCAGTGGAGTTACACTGATTTGCACTAGCTGAGTATCTGGACCAGCATTTTTCCCAGTAGGAGCCTGAAGAAGCTGTCATGTTTTTCATGTCACCTATAAATCAAGATCTGGTGGCACCTGCAGCAAGCAGGTCTGCAGCCATTCATTTTGAGTAGTTAGCCCACAGAGCTATAAACCACCACTAATGTCTGGTTCTCACCCCACAAGGGGCTATAAAAGAAACCCCCCTCTTGATTAAGAGGGTTGCATTCAAAAATGCTGCAGCTGGCATTTCACTCAGAGATCCACTTGGTATTGCCTCCAAATCCTTCCCCACCTCCGCTTTGAGGCTCTCCTTTGGAGCAGAAGCAGGTGCCCCTTCTTAACACTGCAACTGGTGGTGGTACTCACACAGGCAGGACAAGGCAATGGTTTCCCATCTCCAAGTGTGTGTGAGGAGGAAAGCCTGTGGCTTTGTAGGGATTCCCACTCACACCAGTGCCGGTGATGTACAAAGAGGTACTGAGCAGCTCCAGGCCTTCTGCATCCTTATGCCATCACATGGAGCAGAGAAACGTAACTCTGCCTTTACCATCTTGCTTAAAGCACATGTAGAAAAATCTCCCACCTACTCAGGACACTTGTGAGCTTGACTGAAAAGGGTGAACAATGACCTACAGGTAATTTTAGCAGAAAATAAGAGAGGCAGGACGTGATTTTTCTTTTGCTCTGGCAAGTCTTGTCTCCCAGTGGTTACCCAGCAGACAGCACACAATACATCTGCCATGACAGATCATTTCCAGCAAATTGGACCATGGCATTTTAAGCTGGGAATATGTATATCATTTCTCCACTGCAGCTCTCCATGGATTTTACAGCTCTGTGGAGACTAGTTGAGAAAACCTAAGCATTTGTGAGCTTCTGCTAGCAGCATTGATGCATTTAATTCCCTTTTCTCAGGTTGTCAAACTGACTGGAATGAGAAGTTCCACTTCTTATCCAGAAGGAAACTGCTATGGGAAAGCCAGGCGCCCATGTCAGAGCCAGCAATGAGTGGCCAAGAGAGCCAGACTGCACAAGTCCTGGCCTGCAGGCACTGCTGTCACGCTCTCTGTGCACCACTCACTTCCACCTGTAACTACACCAGGCACTCAGACCACAGGACACCTTCCCTGCACACTGTCACCTCTCTACTGGTCTCCAGCAGCTCTGCCAGGTCTATCTGCAAAGAAGACCATCCATCCTATTGCCCACGCAGGAGCTAAAGACAGCCTAAAGCACATCACAGACGAGGAAAACTATAGAAGTCTCTCTGACCTTCCACCATCAAACAGTCTTTGTACTCTTCTGCATCACCAAGCTTTTTGCAGCCACTTCAACTCCCTGCAAAAGGGCTCTTGCCCTGACAGACAGTAATTTCACATGCTTTTTCACGAAGCAAAAGCATATCTACAGGCAGTCCTTCCTGGCCAACCCCTCCACCCAAAGAAGCGGGAACAGCCAGCCCTGCTGGGCTAGCTTTAAGTACGGAAGTCATATTCAATCACTGTAAGTCAAAACTCCCACAGTCCATCAACACCCCTGCCCAGCTGAAGCATGATTCTATAGTTTGAGAAACACCATAGCAAAACACCCCAACCCTCTCCCCCTACACAAGTGGGGAAGGAGCCGTGTTCTGCAGCACAGGTTTGCCACTAGGCAGATTTTTAATTAAGCGGAAAGGGCAGAATCCACAAAATGATTAAACATCTGCCAGGTACTCACCCACTTGCCTGTGACTCCCTGCAAACAGCCAACTTCCAACCATGACTCACTTCTGGAGGCAAGGGACCAGCTCTGTCTCTTCAGCCTTCCAGTACCTGAAGGGGGCCTATAGGGATGCTGGGGAGGGACTCTTCATTAGGGACTATAGTGACAGGACAAGGGGTAACGGGTTCAAACTTAAACAGGGGCAGTTTAGATTGGATATCAGGAAGAAATTCTTTACTGTTAGGGTGGTGAGGCATTGGAGTTGGTTGCCCAGGGAAGTTGTGAATGCTCCATCCCTGGTGGTGTTCAAGGCCAGGTTGGACAGAGCCTTGGGAAGCATGGTTTAGTGTGAGGTATCCCTAGTCTTAAATATAGATTATCTATGAATATGATACTCACTGACAGCATGCGTCCCACTTAGGACATGCATCCAACAATGAAAAGTTGAAAATTTTAATAATATACTCGGGCATATCATTTTAGAAGTTGTAAAATTCTTACTAACAGCAGATAGCTAAAGCAGAGGCCTACAGCACCCTTAAAGTGAAAGCAGACTAAACAACATGAGATTACTCTCCTTGCTTTATAATCAGACCAAAGTATACCAAAACAGTATGTTACAAAGTGGCAGCACTTGGTAACATTGTAACCTAACAACATGATCATCTTCAAGCATTTTGCAACACAGCCAAACATACATGTATATGTAACTACAAGAGGTCAAAGACAGACATAGGGTACAATTGCACTAACAGGGTTTATGAAATCACCTGCAAGCAGTAAAATCTGCACAATACAAAGGATTTAGAGAGGTCCAATAACATCATCCCCCTTGCTTTTGCAGAGAGAGGCAGGAAGCAGGCCTTTCACCATTAATTGTTTCTGTGCTAAACATCATTATTAAGAATGAACCACTGGCATAGATTGTTAATGAATATCAATCTAGTAAAATCCTGAACTTTTATGTGATTTATCAGTCTTTTAAACACTTCTATCCCACTGATCTCTAATTCCATACATTCAAGGATCCATAGGACCGTTGAGTTTAGGAGAGACTTTCTGATGATCTTCATAATCTTCAGATCTTCTTGTCCTCTGCCCCTTCCCTCAAGGATGCCACCTAGATCAACTTCGTCAGGACAGGTTGTAGTTGTAGTCGTGATCAGCTGCAACAAAGCAGTGCTGTAGGGAAGTTATGTGGAATTAGACAGCTCTTTCATAATTTATTTGTTTAGAACACCTTCATTTTCTTCTTGCTTGCTTCACTGGCAGGAATTTTTTAGGGATGTGTAAGAAACTGTTACTCCAGATGAATGAAATCAGTGGAGAACTGAGTTCCACATAAAGTGAGTCAGTATCTTTCTACTGATTGAATAATGACACGGAAGCTTGACTTAGGATCCAAGTGATAGCTTTGAATACTATAGCTACACCTGAGCTTCACTTTCTCTTAATTGAAAGGAAATTTGCTGCAACATAATCTTATGGTTTTGCTTTTTCTGTGACATGTAAACAGAGCAGATTAAAAATATTGCACATGTAACGTTACTTTGCAAAATTTTATTTCCTCTAGAAGTTAGTCACTTGTATGCACTTTCTAGATGCAATCTAGATATGTGACAGAAGTTTGCTAACATTTCTATTTGCCCAAAATTTAACTGGTTTTTATTTCATCAAAATAACACTCTCAGGAGCAAGGGTTGGGTGAGGGTAGAGGAATCAAGATGGGTGGAAGAAACAGGGAGAGACCACAGCAGTTTACAGTTTGGCAATTACATATGATTGATCATCTATAGTCAAAAACCTACCAATCATGTTCTGCAGGTCAGCGATTGTATTTAAATAAGATTTGAGGAAGCGCCAGAGTAGCAGGCAGAATGAACATGAGTAACTGATTTGCGTTATCTAATACTAACCTGAGATGGAGACACAAGAGTCAGTCCAATGCTCTGTTCAGGGATGGGTGATGGAACACATGAAAGAGATTGTTTATACTATTTTTCCTTAGTTATATATCTGTTCAGATTTGGAGAGCAACCGCTTTTAATGTGCATTGACAATCTCATTACAATGGAAACAGGATGAAGGACATGCTATCTCTGCAGCTAAACATTTTAGATGAATGAAAATGGATACAGTTTAGAAGGCAGAGGTAGCTTATAATCTTGTAATAAAAGCAGCAATTATTGCCTGTAAAACTCTCCAGTTTTTAAGTTTGCATCCTAATAATTCACATATATCAGAAGCTGACATTTTACTGAAGTTTAACCCCATGGCTTTAGATCCATAAAATTATATTAAATAGTCTTAATGAGTTAGGGCAATTATGTCAATGGTTCTGCAAGATTTTGGGAAGTGGTCTTCTAATCACCCTTTGATAAACAAAATAAAATACAATAAAATAACATAATAAAATAAAATAAAATAAAATAAAATAAAATAAAATAAAATATAAAATATAAAACATAAAATAAAATAAAATAAAATAAAATAAAATAAAATAAAATAAAATAAAATAAAATAAAATAAAATAAAATAAAAT
>JBCJKH010048063.1:6024-18094 GCA_039877255.1 Loriculus beryllinus | reverse complement strand
ATTGGTGGATATTAGCATGCCTGTGTGGGAAAGAGAAGCAGATGGCCTACAGAAGCACAGAATGGTTGAGATCCCTGCCTCTGGAAATCATCTGGTCCAATCCCTCTCTCTGCTTAAGCAGGGCCACCTAGAGCTGGTTGCCCAGGACCATCTCAAGGTGGCTTTTGACTATCTCTGAGAATGGAGACCCCATCACCTCTGGGCAACCTGTGCCAGTGCTCAGTCACCCTCAGAGTGTAAAAGTATTTCCTTACATTCAGGTGAAAGCTCACATATTTTAGTGTGTGCCTATTACCTCTTGTCCTATCATTGAGCACGACTAAAAGAGACTGCCTCCACCTTCTTTACACTTTCACTTTGGATATTTGTACTCACTGATGATAACCATCCTGAGCCTTGTCTTCTCCATGCTGAACAGTCCCGGTTTTCTCAGCCTTTCCACATAGAAGAGATTCTCCAGTTCCATAACAGCCCTCCAATGGACTCTCTCCAGTAAGTCCATGTGTCTCTTGTACTGAGAACCCCAGAGCTGGACACAGCAGTCCAGGTGTGGCCTTACCAGTGCTGAGTAGAGGGAAAGAATTGCCTTCTACCACATCCTGCCAATACTTTGTCTAATGCAGTCCAGGATACCGTTAGCCCTTCTTTGCCACAAGAGCACACTGCTGGCTCATGTTCAACTGAGTGTCTACCAGGACCCCCCTCGGGGCCTTTTCTGGATAGACGCTTTACAACTGGTCAGCCCCCTGCATGTACCAATGCATGGGGTTGTTCCTCCCAGTGGCAGGACTTGGCACGTCCCCTTGTTGAATTTGATGAGGTTCCGGTCAACCTGTTTCTCCAGCCTGTCAAGGTCACTCTGGATGGCAACAGGACTCTGGTTCATCAGCCACTCCTCCCAGTTTTGTATCACTGGCATCCTTGCTGAGGGTGCACTATGCCCCATCATCCACATCTTTAATGAAGATGTTGAACAGTCTTGGGCCCAGTACTGGCCCCTGGGGTAAAATGGAGATGTTAATTGATTAGAAACTGTAAAAACTGTGGGATTTGGCCTTTTTTGCTGTTGAAAGCAGCTGATAGGATCTGATAGTCTTGACCAGGTAAAGGTTATTTACGACCTTCTGTTCTTCCTCTGTTACCTTTTTGTTTTTACCTTTTCCACATCCCTTATTCTCCTGTTTTTCCCAGCCTCTGTCATTCTGCCTACTTTCAAGGTCATGCTTCATGGTTCTGTGTGTGGTTCTGTGTCATCATTCAGCAAATAAATATTGATAAACCAAAATGCCATATACAAGCCTAATATTGCTTTTATACTAAAAATGTTTTGTATTTTCAGATACAACCCGACCTCCAAAGAAAGATGAAGAAAACGGGAAAAATTACTACTTTGTATCACATGACCAAATGATGCAGGATATATCAAACAATGAATATTTGGAATATGGCAGCCATGAGGATGCAATGTATGGGACAAAACTGGAAACAATACGAAAGATCCATGAGCAGGGACTAATTGCAATACTTGATGTAGAACCTCAGGTAACTAATGAGAAAATGGGACTCATCACAAATCAACCTTATTTTATCGAGATACATTTATTTTTATTGATTGCACAGTAGATAAGTATATATACAATATACACAGTAATATGAAACAAAAATCCCTGGACCACCAAGGTATCGATTTGTGAAGCACAATTCTGGTAATCGTCTGGTTAGAAGAAAAACAGCAGAAACAAGTTAATACTTTAGCTTGGTATGCAAACACTGTAGCTTGAAAATCTACTTACCGTGTAACTTTTCACTATATTAGCCTCATGCCCAGTGAAATGTATCTAAACAAATGACTGTCATTGCCTGCTAGGAGTAATGTTTTAGATATTTCAAAAATTTCTCTTTGATGCTGTTATAGGTGGTAATCTTGCTCCTGATTGACTCTTGGCTCCATATCACTGTTGAGCATGGTCAGAAATATTTGTGGTCGATCACCGATATTAATCCTGTTTGCACAGGGAGCAGATCAGTGTTGTCACTTCATAAACCCCTTTCTGTGTTGCAGTATTAGACTTTTCAGAAGAAGGCTAGAAGGAAAATCAGGCTTCAAAGAAATACTAAGAGATTGTTCATTCCTTATATAAAATCTTCAGTGAAAAATGCTGATATGTTTCCTTTGTTACATCCATGTAGTCATGACTTTCAATTCACAGGGATGTGTTTGTATGCTTTGTTAAGTGGAAAAACACAAAAGTGGACAGACATGATGTTTATGTTATTCTACGATCCTGAAGGAAATGGGAGGAAAGATAAAATTGTTACCAGTTTTAGCTTTTTAAATTTGCTGCCTTCTTTCTTTTTTGTGAATAAATTCAGGAATTTCAAATTCTTTAAGAATTTCTTAACAGAAATAAGATACCTGACTATATTATTTAGGACTGTTCACATAATACTCTGGTGTGATGCTGTTCTGAAAAATAAAATCCGTGTTTAACAGTTCTCAGGGAGAGCAGCATTTATACTTACTTGAAATGGAGCAGCTAATAAGAGCAAACACTATTGATAAACCTTTTCAACTTGCATTATTCAGGAACATCACAATTCTCAGAAGCCATTTTAATGTTTCTTAGCATGTATTTACATTTGGTAGCAGCCACCTTTGGTACACTTCCTCTACCATGTGTATAGGAAACCTCTTTCTCAAGTAGCTTTTCGTCTTGCATCCATCTTAGCTCATTAAGACCAGCCTGTCTTTGGACTTATTCCTAGTTATCTTACACCACTTGCCTTTTTTCCCTTAGGTACTCTTAGTTATATGAGTTTTCTTGACTTTCATGTATGGGATTTATCTCTCTGTTTTGAGGATGTCAGCGTAGATAATATACATAGGTCAGTTTCAAGCAGCAGAGAGGAAAACCTCTTTACCTTAGAAAAAGGGTGGATTGTGAATTGTTTGTTTGCTTGTTTTAAAAAGAAAACAAATTTTGGAAAATACAGGAAGTAGAAGGAGCAAAAGGACTCGCTTTTAGTCTTACTTTATCTTGCCCATCCATGTCAGTTCAGCTGATGTATGTTTATTTCTTTTCCTGCACTTCAGTCTAGCTTGGATCTATACCAGAGTTTTACATACGGCAGCTCTGAGTGTCACTCAGTAAATTATGACTGAGTCAACTTCTAATGATAATTTTTTTCTTTTGTATAGATTTGGTTCAGGGCATTGGTGCTGCATTTACTGCATTAGTGAGTGCTATGCTCACTTTTTAAAAAGTTCACTCACATCATATTTTTATTTGTTTCAGAGAATAATAATAAAGAAGAGTTGGTAGAAAAACTTAGAAAAACAAAAGGAGGAAAAATTATGTTCTAATCAGTATTTATTCTAAAATACAGTTGGCTCTTTTCCTCATTTATGGCATGACTAAATTTTTTACCTGTTAATCATTCAGTTTAAGTGCAAACGGAATTCTTAATCTTTGAGACTGTATGGGAAGAGCCTTTCTGAAAATGCTAAAACTTTTATTGTCTTGAAAACTGACTCAGATTAAGGGTAAATATACAGTTCAGCCACCAAAAATGTAAAATAATGCAATAAGCTAAGTGTCTATATTATGGAGGTCTTGATTCTTTTTCAGTTAAAAACAAATACCAGGGTTGGTAAATCATGATTTTATGTCTTTTGCTTCTGCAACTAAACTTGTTTCACATTGATTGATGGGGGATTCTTCTAAAGTATCTGATTTTTTTTCACCCAGGCATTGAAGGTCCTGAGAACTGCAGAGTTTGCTCCTTTTGTTGTTTTTATTGCTGCACCTACGATTACCCCAGGCATTAATGAGGTATGGCATATTGCAGTCTAATATCTTATCAAAGACAGAATTAAGGATGAGATTCAAATATGCAGATAAGCCTCTTTAATTGTTTCCTTGTCTGTAAATTGAGAGGCAGAAAGACAGTTGTATGGCAGCATTATTAAGTTGATTGAGACATATTTATTTTTTAGTAACAGATTTTTCTAATTTGAAATTTAAACTTCAAGTTAAAGGATCCATACGATGTATTCTAAAAATACATATTCTTTTATTTCATTCCCTAGCCCAGAGACCTGCTTCCAAATCCTTCACAAATTATTAGCACAAATTACTCAGTTGTGACTTGCAATGCTAGCACTAAATCACAGCTGACCTGAACTGAAGAAATGGATGCGCGTGACTGTGCTGACATCCCACCTTTATCTTTAGTATTTTTACTATACAGTAAACATATGTGTGAGAAATAGGCTGATTAGTTTCAGAGACTGTTCTCTAAGAAATGGAAGCTTTGACTAAAGGGTTAATTGCTTCTAGAACAATGTTAAGTATTTGTGGAAGTCCACGTCCTGAATTTCCTATATTGTTTCTATGGAGTATCCACTCTGCAGATTACTACTGATATCAAAGATGTTCTCTGGATTTAGAGCTCACAACAGGGCAAACGGTATTTATATGAATGCTTTATCTGCTCAGCCTTTTTTAAACCATGATATTAAGATATTTAATCAATTGGATTTGAGCATGAATCTGTTCCAAGTCTCCTACATGTCTCTTTGATCGTGCAAAAATAAACTCAGAATCCCTGTTTCTATAGAAATGTAATTACAATATCTGCAACATTACTGCAGAGGCTTGCAGGAAAATAAGGAACAAGACAAACATATTAAATGCCAATACCCTGAATGATTATTAAAATAGTAAGTGGAGAGTGAAAAACATTGGCCTCTAGCTGCAATTTTACTGGCAGCTGAGGCATTCTACTAGTTCACTGTTGCTGAAGGGGCTGATTCTCTCCAACTTGCTTCTAGGACACATACTGTCACTCTGCACTGGCCGTGGCACATACCAGATCCTTTAGTGAGCTACTTTAGCTCTAAATTGGATTTTTTGTCGATTTTGAAGCAGAAAAAGCATTCATTGTGTTTTATGGACCCATACCCTAACTGGTTAATGTCATGAGCATATAGACGAAGACTGTGATCTCAAGACATCACAATCTGCAATGCTAGTGAAGTGGCAGTTTGTCCAACTGCAGGTGTTGATGTGTGTTGTAAATTAGTACAATCTTGAGAAAATACTAAAATTTTGTGTTCTACACTGACTTTGCCTTTGTCAAGCAAATGGCATGACAGCAGTTAAAAAAAATAACTGTTCTCAAGAAACATAACTGTTCTTAGGATGCGTCAGGCAAGCGCTGTGCTTATAGCAGTGCTCAGGCAGCCAGGTACCCTGCAGAATTATCTGATTGCCTGGGTTTGTTGCCTCCATTCCTGTGCCTCAGCTCCCACGTAGTATTACTTGCCCTCACTCATCTGCCAGTAGTACTTAACTTTTAATCTTCCAGCTGTAGGATATAATCAGAGATAATTTGGGGCAGTTCATATGAGGCAGAAAATGTTTTCTGTGGTACGCTGGGAAGAGGACAGAAATGTACCTTTTATAGTAGTGGTGGGGAGCTACTTCTTCATGCCAAAGAAATGTTAGTAGAAGTATTATGTTCTAAATATTTGCATTCATGCTGTAAGATTGCGTCTTTATTTTAAGCTTTCGTGACTAAAGTCTCTTCAAACAGGGTTTCACTCAGGCACATGAATTGCTGAACTGAGGCCGTGCTTATAAAGCATGCTAATTTATGGATCAATTAAGGAAAGGGAGGGGCAGGAAATCATAATAGCAACAGACCTTACCCACATACAGGATCCTATTTTCCAAGGTTTACTGGCCTGCATGAAGGAGATATGCAAACTGTGTCTGTGTGTGAGCAGCCTGCAAGGCAGCAAACAAAGGTGGAGAGTGTGTTCCATACTTCCCATTCATGCTTCCTTTTTGAAGAGGTTCATTTGCATAATTAGTATCCTTTTCTGTTTATCCTCTTATCCTGCTGTGTTTATTTTACTTATGCTTTTTGAGAACACTTCTGTAAATGACTACCCTTTTTCCCCCCGTATGTTTTCTTAAATTTCATCTTTGCTTTTCTTTTCATTTTCCCGCACTCGTACTAATTGTACATAGCTGCCAAAATGGTGCAGAAAATTGCCTGTAAGTATCAGCTAGGGGCGGACAAGGTAGTCGTGGTTATTTCAGTAGTTTTAGAATGTAGATATGCTTGATCCCATTTAACGTTTACTTTTGCCATTGGAATAAAAAATTAATGTAATGGTGACTTCAGATACCTGCAGTAAAATCATCTGCTAGTGAAAAAGAAACAAGAGCTTAAAATTGCTGTTCTTACAGCTGTAGATCTGAACTTTGTGGTAAAATCAGTGCAGATTTTACCATCTCTCTTGAGACACTTTAGCCTGTCACAGACCACGCAAAGTATCTCAATAATCAAGGACCACACAGCAAAAGGTAGGAGACAAAGTATTATGCTTTCTAACAGAATATAGCAGCGCACTATGAGCAATTCTGCAAAGCACAAAACCAATAAGAACCAGATAGGAAATCTCCCAGAGTGTAACCACCTGTCTAATCGCAACGAAAGCTTAAATCAGATTATTTCCGTGCTAAAACAGAGAGAAGAGACGATATCAGGAAACAATGGAGTTCCTCTTTCCTCCAGCTGTTTTCTACCTCACACTGCCCAGGCAACAACAAATAGGGGTTGACAGGCTCCACTTTTTTGATCTAAATCTTTATTGAGCCATATGTAAATCTCTATTGAGCCAAATTCTTCTGAAATTTGTCTATGCATTCTCCCTTCCTACCACCAAAGAATAAAAGTATATTTTCTCAAGAACTGTGCAGCCCACCAGCTGTTTAAATTGAGGAGAATTTCTTTCTATTGAAGCAAAATTGGCAAAGGCTTGATGGATGGTATGTTTATACATCATTCACAGCCTTAGAAGGGAATATTAGTAATTTGTTAGGCTGTGCTTTGCCTGTCACAAGTGGTAGCTATTGGCCTATGTACTTTAAAGGCAAAAAACCCAAAGAGACCCAGCCCTCAGATACTAAAGGTACTACTTGTGGCCATTATGTACAGGGGAGAGATTTCATGGATAAAAGCCATGTTTCACTCCTTTCTGTGCCACCTATGGTGGAGAAGGAGAGGAAATTAGCCTGTTACATGAGAGTGTGAGGAAAGAAGAAAAGACAGAGATGTTCTGCTCCCAAATGTGGAATTAATGAAGTTGTGGCCACTCGTTTATTTGTCGGCAGCTGGTTGAACATTTCAATAAATATCTTTCTTGACACTCTTGAGAGCACAAATGATGGAGAATATTTTTCTTGGAGAATAATCTGAGGTGTTCGCTATTCAAAATTTAATTCAGAAATCTTAAAGAAATTGAGAGATCTTACTACAGCAAAAATTTTGAGGAAGTGTTAACTTCAAAGATGCATTTAAGACTTACACAGAGGAAACAGCGAAGTCTGATGTGGTTTTGAATGTACAAATAGATACTCACAAAACACAAACAGATGAAATGTGGTCACAGAATAGAACAAAAATCAAGAACTGTAATCTCTTTTTTGCAAAACTTGAGAAAGTTTGTACCTGTTTGAAAACTGCTGCAATGGCCTTTCTCAAACTTAACTACTGCCCCTAAAAGTTTATGAAAGAAGTAATGTTTTACATTTCCAACAGACTAGAAAATTTAGATATTCCAAAATACAGTAAAGTTAGATCTGAGAGAATCTAAGACAGAAAAATATTAAAAATCAATTAATTTTTGAAACAGTTGTCTGACATCTATATGTACAAGCAAAACATTACTATTCAGTCTTCTTTATGTACCAGTTGAGATTTCCTTACAGTGAGATTACTATAAATTTTTAAGATTTTTATTGTCAGTCACAGTAAGACAGATGTTTTACTGAGAAAAATTCATTCTCATACTTGTATGTAAAGATGACACAGGAAATCTGAATAGCATTTAAAAAGTTACATAGGACTTAACAGTTCTGAGGTTTCATGGGGAGTTTTCAGGTACTGTTAGCCTTGTGCCATGAGATTAAAACTCTTTTATTTTGTTAGGACTGGCTTTAAACATAAATAAATCTTAGCTAGCTGTATTTAAAGCAGTGTAAGTATTCTGCTTGACAATTATGGTTTTATTTTCTTTGTAGGTTAATTTAAGCAGGAAAGTTTAGATCCTCTGCTGATATACATTGATGTCTCTTTTGGAATCCATGAGCAGTTGGCAGTGTACCTAACTAGGTTTTTGGCTTAATGACACTAAGCCATATGAAACACTGCACAAAAATATTTAATATTAGTATTGATCCATATTGTCCAATTTCTTAATAGAAGAAATTATATTTCCATGCACTAGTATTTTCTATGGAAGTTCCAGGAATTGCTGGCAATGCATAATGGTCCATATAAGGAGCATCCCTTATACAGAGTGCATGTGAGGAGTATTTGCCTAACCTGGAATGAAATTTATAGTGATTATCATATGAAGGAGACATATCCTCCCTCCCCCCATTTGAGGCTGCAGCTTCTGGAGAGAAGCAGAACTGTAACTTTAGTAGAGAACTTCTCCAGAAGTGTCTGGTTTCATTGCCATAGGGAAGGAGAACTGTCTCAATGCAGGTTATTCTCTTTAGAGGACCTGAAAGCCACTGTTCTACAGCTACTTGTCACTATAATTATAAATACTTGGAAACTAAAACAGAAAAAAAGGGAGGGCAGGGAATTTCTTTTTAGATGGATTAAAGTCTGTTCCCAGAATAATCTCTTATGAAAACAGCTATAGGCACTGTGCCTGTACTTCCTGCAGCCTTAAATTCTCTTATAATGAAGTGTATCCCAATTGACTGATCAAGTAGGGTGATCCTATAGATACTGCAGAGCAGCAGGAGTTTATACTGTTCATATGTATTTTTTTTCCCATATTCACCCCAAACCTATGGGGTGGTACAGACTTGATCACTTTCCTGTGGCTATTTCAAGGTTCACAAAAGCAGCAAATTATTTTTTTTTCTGGTTGGTTTTTTCTTTTCTTTTTCACTTCTAAGGGAATTTGCAGGAAGAAAATTCAAACTTATAATTGCTGCAGAGCATTAGAAAGAAGCTGTTTGCAACCCTGGTCTCTCAGAAAGCAGACCTCACTAACAAAGCCCATCACTGTAGCTTTGCTGGCTGCATGGAGTCCAGCAGTGCACTCATAAAGCAGGATGCACTTGTTTCTGTAAGGACATTGACACCGAGCCATGGAGAGCACCAGTCTGCTGTACCTGCCCTTCTTGAGCATGGGCTATGTGGTTTGTTTCTCACGATCTCACACTAGGAGATGCTGGGAATGGCATGCTCTGAAATAGGAACCACAAAGTAACATGGGTTTAAAACTTCCGTATCAGAAAATTATTATTAAAGGAAGTAGGCCCAGAAGACTAATGCTGAACAGAAAACATTACCAAAATCAGGAACAGCTGATATCTGACAATATACCTGCCCTGTTTCTCATGTTCTTACCTGGACATAGGCCATGTTTGTGCTCATACTTGTGCACTTCATACATTTTATTCATATACGGTCTCTGTTGCTCATGTCTGTGCTCCTTTTCTAAGCTTCCATCCTCTACCTTCCTTTGTTAACACTAGACTCGTGTTTCGTCTCAGTATTAATATCTGAGTGCTGTTTGAGTGTCAGCTTCAAGAGACAAACTGTGCCATTTCTCCCGTGCAATTTCCATAGATTGAGTTTGGGAGATCTAAACCACTTAGACCTCCCTAAGGCTTTTTTGCCTGTTTCCTTCTCTGTAAGTAACAGTTAGAAAGCTGGTTTAGAAGCATACAAAAGGATCCAACTTCTCTCTCCCATTTTCTTTTCTGACCACCAAACAGGATGAATCTCTTCAGCGCCTGCAGAAGGAGTCTGAAATCTTACAGAGAACATATGCACACTACTTTGACCTAACAATTATCAACAATGAAATTGATGAAACTATCAGGCACCTGGAGGAAGCCATCGAGCTTGTGTGTACAGCCTCACAGTGGGTCCCAGTCTCCTGGGTCTACTAGACCAGTCATGAGAGAATTGAAAAGGAAAAAGTCTGTCATTACTGGGAACCACCTCATACATGGAAAACCTCTTCGTTATTGACCTTGTGTCAACAGGTCTTGGCCCCTAGAGACTACCTAGATGTAGTGTGACCTAAAATATAATTATTGTCATGTCCGAATAGATAGGAGGAGGGGAAAAAAAAAATCAAACACTAATTTAAAGAGACAGTATCTTTTTTTTAATCATTTCTCCTAAACTTTAATAAAATGTATCTTTAAATATATGTATTATTCAGTCCTTTGGAATGTTATATTTTTGGAAATCATAGCTTTTTATTTCAAGGGCCCCTAAAAACTGCACAAAATAGATGCTGCTTTCTATAATCTATTTTAATAGTAATAATAATATGATTCTGTTACCTTAACTTGGGGGTGGAACACTACATTCTTTTTAGAGTCTGATTTTATGGATTGGAATACTTTGCTTTCCTTTATTTATTTGAAGTAATTAGTCTAGTGGTTACAAAACAAATTCATAAATTTTAAAGGCCTTTTTTCGCGCTTTTTTTTTTCTAGGATAGCATTTTTAAGTACTTTTGTGTAACATCCAGATAATGTGATACTGTCTCTTTGAAGAACTCTGTAAAACTTTTAGAAATTTGAAATTGGGTCTTGACTCTTAATGCATGTGGACAGTCGCAAGCGTTCATGCCGTTGGTGTATCTGTGTTGATAAAACCTGTAATCTACAGCAAAGTACATTCCGTTCATGGGAACACGTACCCAAGGGAATAAAGTAAAATATTATTCTGACTGAGTTGTAAACCTATGCACATCCCTTGCATTTTGGGCAACTTTATAAAAAAAAAGAAAACAAAACTGATTTTTATTAATAATCATGTAGTGAAATGTGTTTGTAATTTTGTCTCAATTTAATTTGTTGTAAGGTGGGAGGGGGCAATTACTGGTTTCACCATTTCAGATCCGTGTTGTCTGAGAGTATTAACGTTTTAATTAAGTTTAAGCAAAGAAATGCTGATTTTTAATATGTATGTAATTGTTTAAAAATGCACACATTTTAAAAGAAAATACTGTGCAATGAAGAAACCAGTTTAGGCATTGCGATAAACTGACTATTCCAAAAGACTCATCTACAACAGCCCTGTAAATTCCTTTAAAAATGGTAATTGACTCTACAGTCTGACCAATTTTTTTTATTTTAAATATACTTCCTTTTATGTGTTCAACAATTAAATGCTTTTGGTCCTTCATTTCATTGCAGGGAGTTTCAAGAACAAGTCAGCGGCTCATGCACTAAGCAAAGGTTTCTTACAGTCTGTTAAGGGAAGGTTCTTGGAAGGGCACAGCCTGTAGTGTGTTCCAGGAGCTCTGCTCCACCTGTACAACCACTAGTTAAACTAATTTAGTGTTAAGAGCAGAGCCAAGTAAGAGAATTTAACTACGTGCTGACCTGGTGTTTTGTTTCCCTTCTTCATGCTCTTGCTGGCCCAGATGCTTTGCATTTTTTCTGAAAATGGCTACCAGAAGCAAGCATTGTCACCTCTTTTTAGGTGTCAGAAACACAGTGTTCCTTAAAACGATTTATCTTCAAAGCTTGGTTGGTGTGCTGTTGTGTAGTATGAAGTTTAGTGTTTATATTAAAATGATACAGTGTTCTCAAAGGATTTATCCTCAGAGGTGAACTGTCGGCTGTAATTGATCGGTGGGCTGTTCCAGTTGTTTGGCACCGCTGCACATGTAATCAGAAAAAGTTCTCACAGTTGAACCTTTATCATAGAGGTAATTATCTGAAACTGAATGTGGGCTGGCAGCGTGTGCTTACAGCCCAGAAAGCCAACCATGTCCTGGGCTGCATCAAAAGGAGCATGACCAGAAGGTTAAAGGAGGTGATCCTGCCCCTCTACTCTGCTCTCGTGAGACCTCACTTGAAATATTGCATACAGTTCTGGTATCCTCAACATAAGAGGGGCATGGAGCTGTTGGAGCAAGTCCACAAGAGGGCCACGAGGATGATCAGGGGACTGGAGCATCTCCTGTATGAAGACAGGCTGAGAAAGTTGGGGCTGTTCAGCC